>PIJE02000949.1:83819-93819 GCA_002895965.2 Coryphaenoides rupestris | reverse complement strand
ATTCTTCTCCAAAACATAGCTGCAGAAAAATGTGTGTGTCTAATCATTTGGAGATACATTTCCCACGGAGGACTAACTGTTGACCACTCACTGTCTCCAACAGCTCTGGAACGCCAGCTGTTTCTCACAGTCTGCCTACCAACACACAGTTCCGTTCAGAAATCACTCATGTCACCGATCCAACCATTTATTGTGTAAAATTGTAATTTGGCGGGAAGGGAGTGCAACTAAATAAAGTAGTTGGAAAAAAATGTCTCCATCTTCGCAAAAACAAAACATATTCCCATGTGCTTTTGAACATAACCAAGTGGTCAATTTTTACATACGAGAGAAAGAGAGAGACAGACAGACAGACAGACAGACAGAGACAGACAGACAGACAGACAGACAGAGACAGACAGGCAGACAGGCAGACAGACAGACAGACAGACAGACAGACATAGAGAACAGAGGGAAGCTTCTGGCTGCAGTGTTTATGGAGGATGTTGTTGTTGTTGTTGTGGTCCTCGTGTCCTCGTGTGTTCCTCGAGGTGTAGAGGTGTAGGGGTGTAGAGGTGTAGGGGTGTAGAGGTGTAGAGGTGTAGAGGTGTAGGGTGTAGAGGTGTAGAGGTGTAGGGGTGTAGGGGTGTAGGGGTGTAGAGGTGTAGGGGTGTAGAGGTGTAGAGGTGTAGGGGTGTAGATGTGTAGAGTGTTATGGGTGTAGGGGTCGTAGGGGTGGGGTAGTAGGTGTAAGGTGTAAGGGGTGTATGAGGTGTAGGGTGTAGGAGGTGTAGACGGTGGGTGTAGGGTTGTAGAGGTGAGTTGGGTGTAGAGGTGTAGGGGTGTAGAGGTGTAGAGGTGTAGGGGTGTAGGGGTGTAAGGGGTGTAGAGGTGTAGGGGTGTAGAGGTGTAGAGGGTTAGGGGTGTAGGAGGTGTAGGAGGTGTAGGGGGTGTAGGGGTGTAGAGGTGTAGGGGTGTAGGGGTGTAGAGGTGTAGGGGTGTAGAGGTGTAGGGTGTAGGGGTGTAGAGGTGTAGAGGTGTAGGGGGTAGGGGTGTAGAGGTGTAGGGGTGTAGGGGTGTAGAGGTGTAGGGGTGTAGGGGTGTAGGGGTGTTAGAGGTGTAGAGGTGTGGGGTGTAGAGGTGTAGGGGTGTGGGGTGTAGAGGTGTAGGGGTGTAGAGGTGTAGGGGTGTAGAGGTGTAGGGTGTAGGGGTAGAGTGTAGGGGTGTAGGGGTGTAGAGGGTGTAGAGGTGTAGAGGTGTAGGGGTGTAGGGTGTTGTAGAGGTGTAGAGGTGTAGGGGGTGTAGGTGTGGGGGTGTAGAGGTGTAGAGGTGTAGGGTGTAGAGGTGTAGGGGTGTAGAGGTGTAGGGGTGTAGAGGTGTAGGGGTGTAGAGGTGTAGAGGTGTAGGGGTGTAGAGGTGTAGGGGTGTAGGGGTGTAGAGGTGTAGAGGTGTAGGGGTGTAGGGGTGTAGAGGTGTAGGAGGTGTAGGGGTGTAGAGGTGTAGAGGTGTAGGGGTGTAGAGGTGTAGAGGTGTAGAGGTGTGGTCCGTTTCCCTGGAGACCAGCAAAACCGTGCGTCTTCCTGTATTCATGGTAGGAGGTAGGCAAAAAGTACAAGATTACATATAAAGAATAATACTTAATAATAATAAGAAGACTCTGTTTTGTGCATGCAAATCAGTTACTAGTGTTTGTTTGTGATCAAAATAATGATATACTGTATATATATATATTATATATATGTATATATATAATGCCTGCTATATATTGTAATAAGCACAATGCCTGCTGTTCTGACAGGATCTTATTACCAGTGGATAAAACTGAAAATAAAAATTAAATAAATTCTTCAGATCTGATGGCTTTGTTTTTTAGTTTTCCCAGAAGGCACAAAAAAATACATACAAATAAAAAAATGAGTGCATATCAACATCAACAGCCACAGTGATTTATTTTGTTCTCAGATTGTATTCAGCCAATCAATAAACAATAATCCTCGTCAAAACGGCTGACACGGCTGCATCGCTGTTATCGTCGATGTTGTCAACCCTAACCATAACCCCAACCCCAACCCCAACCGTAACCCACAAACAGTTTGATTGATTACGTCTTGATGTTATGAATTCCAATAGGGAGCTGATAAAACAGGTACTCACTTGAGGCATCCCGCTTGACGGCTTGCTGATGCGGCTTGCTGACGACCCCCCGTTGAACGTCGCGCATCACCTGCCTGAAGGTGTAGAAGACCTTCGCCGACACTGGAGCACTGAGCCCCGTCCGCTGGTGGGACTCAGTTATCTCGATGTGGCGATACAGCCCCAACCACATTCAAAAGCATGTTTTTGACTGTGGTTGGGCTGTATCCCTTCTCATGAAGGTAACGCGGGAACCTGATGGAAGAGAAGAAACTTTACCTTTAAAAACCATAAGTACTTGCACAAAAGTAGTATTTGGGTACTGGGTAATTACATAGAAATGATCAGAATTGACCTGTACATTTCTGAAAACTTCAATTTAATTACGCCGTTATTACCCTGTATTTACTGTATACTAGTCAATAAATAGAAATACAGTGAAATGGGAACGGGACGGAAAAGATTACATACCTCCTCAGCATCTCCAGGTCGCCGAGGTGCTTGACCTTGGAACTTCCTCTCAGATATGTGCGGAGCAACACATGAATTGTGCGAAGCGGAACACAGTGGCTCAGCACTGGCGCGCATTCCTCTCGGTTTTCCAGCCCGTTCAGGCTATCCCGAGAGAATGCGCGCGGAAGTCGTCCATTCAACCGCCCTGCCAGAGACAACAGAGACATTAAGGTAGTTCCAAGTAAAAAATGAATTTCTATTGTCATTGCTCAATAGGCCTAACAGGCCCATGTTACAATGGAAGGACATTTTACTCGTGTACATTAGTTTATGGTAACATATTATTGACAAATGATTCCCTAACCCAAATATTTACAGAGGAGGGAGTTCTTGAGGCAGGGGGAGATGCTGCCCACCTGCTTGCCCTTCTGCACCGACCCCTGTTGGCCACGGGGTAGGGGTGTCAGTGGCTTTTGCGGGGTCTTCTGGACGGATGCAGGTGGGGTCTCCCGTCCCATGTCCCTCACCACAGCCTCCAGCTGGCTGAGACGGGTGGAGAGCGTGTGGACTTGGAGCCCAAGTGTCTGGCACCCCTGGCACGTGCCAGACACTTGGGCTTGGGACGGGAGTGGGCCACTAACCCCCGACCCAACCGGAAGGGGCCATGGGTGATGGGGATGGGGAACTTGCCACGGAGGTCGGAGTGGGAGAGGAGTGGCTGAGGGGTACACGGGGCTACGGGTGCCGGAGGACATGGGGCTGAGGTGGAAGGAGGTAGAAGGAGGTTGGAGTGGGTGAGGAGGGTGGAGTGGGTGAGGAGGGTGGAGTGGCTGAGGAGGGTGGGAGTAGCCATGATCTAACACAAGAAAAGGAAGAATTAAGTATCTTTTGGTTAGAGAACAGGCTCAATCCATCAGGAAACCTATGCAATGAGCTTTTAATAAGTGCTTTGTAATGTAATTCTGTAAAATACACTTACCAGAAAGGGCAGGGGATTGGGGACATGGCTGAGGAGTCACATCCAGACATGAGACCAATGGCTCGTCTGGATGTGACTCCTGCAGCCGACGGATTTTAGTGACGGTGAGCCGCCTCTTGGCAGCCAATATCAGTCCGTCTATGTCCTATAAGGAAAGTAAATTGCACGTCATTATTAAGTGTTGTGGTGGTGGTGGTGGTGGTGCAGGCAGGTCGACCCAAATGCAGATACGGTGAAAATCAAGTGCAATGCTAACAAGCTAACATTACCATCAAGAACTCTCATTATTTCAATACAGAGATGTTGAGAAAAAAGAGAAAATCACTTGCTTCCTTTGGAAGGACGTGCACTTCGTGGAGGTGCTTGTCCAGTCTGTTCAGGTTAGGCCTGTCGCAGACTGGACACTGCAGACCTCCGGCCTCCCTATTGAAAACATCAGAAAAAGTTGTATAGCAATGATGGCAACAACAGTGACATTAATAGATAAAGGTTAGTGATTGCATTTTAATCTCACCTTCTACTTTNTTAATAATAATAAGACTCTGTTTTGTGCATGCAAATCAGTTACTAGTGTTTGTTTGTGATCAAAATAATGATATACTGTATATATACATATATATATATGTATATATATATATATATATATGTATATATATAATGCCTGCTATATATTGTAATAAGCACAATGCCTGCTGTTCTGACAGGATCTTATTACCAGTGGATAAAACTGAAAATAAAAATGTAATAAATTCTTCAGATCTGATGGCTTTGTTTTGTTTTCCCAGAAGGCACAAAAAAATACATACCAATAAAAAAATGAGTGCATATCAACATCAACAGCCACAGTGATTTGTTTTGTTCTCAGATTGTATTCAGCCAATCAATAAACAATAATCCTCATCAAAATGGCTGACACGGCTGCATCGCTGTTATCATCGATGTTGTCAACCCTAACCAGTCTGAAAACTTCAATTTAATTACGCCGTTATTACCCTGTATTTACTGTATATAGTCAATAAATAGAAATACAGTGAAATGGGAACGGGACGGAAAAGATTACATACCTCCTCAGCATCTCCAGGTCGCCGAGGTGCTTGACCTTGGAACTTCCTCTCAAGATATGTGCTGGAGCAACACATGAATTGTGCGAAGCGGACACAGTGGCTCCAGCACTGGCGCGCATTCTCTCGGTCTTTCCAGCCCGTCAGGCTACCGAGAGAATGCGCGCGGAAGTCGTCCATCAACCGCCCTGCAGAGACAACAGAGACATTAAGTGTAGTTCCAAGTACAAAAATGTATTTCTATTGTCATGTCTCAATAGGCCTAACAGGCCCATGTTACAATGGAAGTTGTGACATTTTACTCGTGTACATTAGTTATGGTAACATATTATTTGACAAATTATTCCCTAACCCAAATACTTACAGAGGAGGGAGTTCTTGAGGCAGGGGGAGATGCTGCCCACCTGCTTGCCCTTCTGCACCGACCCCTGTTGGCCACGGGGTAGGGGGGTCTTCTGGACGGGTGCAGGTGGGGTCTCCCCGTCCCATGTCCCTCACCACAGCCTCCAGCTGGCTGAGACGGGTGGAGAGCGTGTGGACTTGGAGCCCAAGTGTCTGGCACCCCTGGCACGTGCCAGACACTTGGGCTTGGGACGGGAGTGGGCCACTAACCCCCGACCCAACCGGAAGGGGCCATGGGTGATGGGGATGGGGAACTTGCCACGGAGGTCGGAGTGGGAGAGGAGTGGCTGAGGGGTACACGGGGCTACGGGTGCCGGAGGACATGGGGCTGAGGTGGAAGGAGGTAGAAGGAGGTTGGAGTGGGTGAGGAGGGTGGAGTGGGTGAGGAGGGTGGAGTGGCTGAGGAGGGTGGGAGTAGCCATGATCTAACACAAGAAAAGGAAGAATTAAGTATCTTTTGGTTAGAGAACAGGCTCAATCCATCAGGAAACCTATGCAATGAGCTTTTAATAAGTGCTTTGTAATGTAATTCTGTAAAATACACTTACCAGAAAGGGCAGGGGATTGGGGACATGGCTGAGGAGTCACATCCAGACATGAGACCAATGGCTCGTCTGGATGTGACTCCTGCAGCCGACGGATTTTAGTGACGGTTGAGCGCCTCTTGGCAGCCAATATCAGTCCGTCTATGTCCTATAAGGAAAGTAAATTGCACGTCATTATTAAGTGTTGTGGTGGTGGTGGTGGTGGTGGTGGTGGTGGTGCAGGCAGGTCGACCCAAATGCAGATACGGTGAAAATCAAGTGCAATGCTAACAAGCTAACATTACCATCAAGAACTCTCATTATTTCAATACAGAGATGTTGAGAAAAAAGAGAAAATCACTTGCTTCCTTTGGAAGGACGTGCACTTCGTGGAGGTGCTTGTCCAGTCTGTTCAGGTTAGGCCTGTCGCAGACTGGACACTGCAGACCTCCGGCCTCCCTATTGAAAACATCAGAAAAAGTTGTATAGCAATGATGGCAACAACAGTGACATTAATAGATAAAGGTTAGTGATTGCATTTTAATCTCACCTTCTACTCGAATAGTGGAGGAGGAGGACCCGCTCCTCCACATTTAACACCTTACGCTTGCAGGTCAGGTGTTGTGAGAGATTAGAAAATGGAAAGTGATACACGGGGCAACTTCTCCCCTGAAAATAAAAGATTAATCGCGATTAATCCCACGTTTTTTATTGATTGATTTTTCCAAGTGAAAAGCAGTGTATTGTGTTGTAGACATATGAATGGAAAATATAAGAAGCATCCAAATGTTTTTGTTATTACAATAAAAAGAAATCCAACATAAAACCACAAGTATTTGTAGCCACTGCCAGGGCAAGAACATGTCCATAATCTTATCTCGTTGATTCGGGCGGTGTTCCGAACGGAGCGTCACTGATGCTTAAGGCGTTAACGTTGACAGCCCTAAAAAGTTTATAAACTACATTTAATTAGTCTTGACGAGCTGTGATGAACAGAAATACGTTACCATCTTGACCACGCGATGCAGCCAATGGTTAAATTGGATGGGGGAGGGGAAGGTGTTGGGGGGAGGAGTTAGGAGGTGCTGTGTGTGTGTGTGTGTGTGTGTGGTGTGGTGGGGGTGGGGTGACGACAACAACAGAGTGTGTTTACAAGCTTCAAGTTTCAAGTATTTTATTGTCACTTCACAGTTTACACGTGAGTATAAGAAGTGAGTGAAAATGTACTAAAATATACATTGTTATATGCTGACATTCACAGAACGTCACAGAATACCTTCTCAGACAGTCAACACAACACTAGCACCAGCAATTAGCACCAGCACTAGCACTAGCACTAGCACCAGCACTAGCAGTAACACTAGCACTAGCAGTAACACTAGCACTAGCAGTAACACTAGCACTAGCAGTAACACTAGCACTAGCAGTAACACTAGCAGTAACACTAGCACTAGCACTAGCAGTAACACTAGCACTAGCAGTAACACTAGCACTAGCAGTAACACTAGCACTAGCAGTAACACTTAGCACTAGCACTAGCAGTAACACTAGCACTAGCACTAGCAGTAACACTAGCACTAGCAGTAACACTAGCACTAGCAGTAACACTAGCACTAGCAGTAACACTAGCACTAGCACTAGCACTAGCAGTAACACTAGCACTAGCAGTAACACTAGCACTAGCAGTAACACTAGCACTAGCAGTAACACTAGCACTAGCACCAGCACTAACACCAGCACTAACACCAGCACTAACATCAACACTTAGCACTACTGCCAGCACTAGCACCAGCAGTAACACTAGCACTTAGCACCAGGACTAGCACTAGCACTAACACAGCACTAGCACCAACACTTAGCACTACTACCAGCACTAGCACCAGCAGTAACACTAGCACCTAGCACCAGGACTAGCACTAGCACCAGCACTAGCTCCAGCAGTAACACTAGCACTTATCACCAGGACTAGCACTAGCACTAGCAGTAACACCAAGTTTCAAGTTTCAAGTTTCAAGTATTTTATTGTCACTTCACAATTTACACGTGAGTATAAGCAGTGAGTGAAAAACTTTTTGTGCAAAACGCCCGACAGCCGACAGTAATTATAAAGGAATACAAAATAGAATATAACTACAAAATAGAAATAGAACTACAAAATAGAAATAGAACTATAAATAGAATTTCTATGTAAAATAAGTAAATGAAATATAAAATGAAATGGAATATACAGCAAAAATATCCAGGTGAGCAATACACATATAAATCAATGTACTAAAATATACATTGTTATATGCTGACATTCACAGAATGTCACAGAATACCTTCTCAGACAGTCGACACAACACTAGCACCAGCAGTTGGCACCAGGACTAGCACTAACACCAGTACTAGCACCAGCACTAGCAGTAACACTAGCACCAGGACCAGCACTAGCAGTAACACTAGCACTAGCACCAGCACTAGCACTAGCAGTAACACCAGCACTAGCACCAACACCAGCACTGCTACCAGCACTAGCTCCAGCACTAGCAGTAACACTAGCACTAGCACCAGCTCTAGCAGTAACACCAGCACTAGCACCAACACTTAGCACTACTACCAGCACTAGCTCCAGCAGTAACACTAGCACTTATCACCAGGACTAGCACTAGCACTAGCAGTAACACTTAGCACTAGCACTTAGCTCTTAACATTGATGCCGAACTTGTTCAGCAGCGTGATGGCCTGACTGTGGAAGCTGTCTCTGAGTCTGCTCGTCACTTGATACTGCGTATCGCCTGCCTGACGGTAGGAGTGTGTACAGTTTGTGGCTGGGGTGGTTATTGTCTTTAGTAATCCGTTTGGCCTTGGCCACGCACCGCCTGGTGTATATATCCAGGAGGGAGGGAAGCTCACCTGAAGCTCAGCTGTCTGCTGAACAACAAGCACGTTACAATAGATCATTTCAAACAATGTCATTTTGAAGTGGTGACCGCCAACACACACGCAATGAAAAAACATTTGCGGGAATCGATCCCCTGTTGCTGTGATACAGCAGAGTTAGCACTGCGCCACTGGAATTCAAATTTGAAGAATTTCAAATTTCGATTTTCACATAACGTGACTCCCCGGGCCGAGACCTTTCCAACGCTGTTTTTGGTTTTGTTCTAGGACAAAGTTGATATTTTTATTTCAAAATGGCCGCCCAATGTAAATAGATGTGAATATGGAAGAATATTGTGAGCAATATCTGGCCTTAGGAGGGGTGTGTAACAAAAGTAACAACGCGCTTCTCTTAGTCTCAAGCCCCCCTATTAGGGATTTGAATTTGAAGACATTTGGAGGAAGTCGAAAAAGTTTTTGGCCAACTTTTTCGACTTCCTCCAATCATCCCCAAATTCAAACCAGGTTCAAAACTTCACCTTTAGCCCTTGACTCGAGGTACGGATTCGATCACCCAACTTCAGATTGGTGGAACCGGATTCACATCTACTTAGTCTAGCGCCCCCTAGCGGCCACTAGCGGCTTTAGGGTTTCTTATTGGGGTTAAGTTCTAGGGTTGGGCTTTTGGGAGCATATTTATATTTTCTGGTTCTGTATGTTTTTTTCTGTAAGAACAGAAAATTGGGTGGCAGGTCAAAAAAATGTGAGGACCCCTGATATAAAATATCAATCTATAAAATATGGTGTCGGCCCACCCCTGGGCACCACCCAGCTCCACCCCTGCACACTTCTCCATCAGGTGTGCTAAATTAATCTCCACATATGAAAGGATATTTCATTTCTATGTGATATTTCAGTCTTACATGTTAACACAACACAACCACTAGAGGGCAACCTAACACAACCCTCAGCAGAGTCCATCAACATTGGGAATGTGTGTAAATGATATAAATAATGTATAGGCCTTATATTTTTCACATTCTTCTTCTTCTTCTACTACTACTAACATTACTGTACTCCTTAGTAGTCGGACACACACGGACACACACACCCACACACACACATCATAGAGTCTCCTTTAATTTAAAGGTTTTTTTTTCATGTTAACTTTATTTAACCAGGAACCAGCAATGAAGAACACATTCTTATTTTCTATGGCGTGGTGCCAGAAGTGGCAGAAACTGGTTGAGGGCAAAAGGCAAAGAGCGGGAAAGAAAGGGGAAAAACTAGACACCTTAACTTTTAACTCCACAGATCATTTGACGCTCACTGTCTTTTCAGTCTTTCTCCCCAAAAAATGTCATATTTATCAATACACATACGCACGCACACACACACACACACACACACGCACATGCACACGCACACGCACACACACACACGTACAGACTAGCACATACACACAGAGAGCTGAACCGGGACATTGTGCAGGGCAGAGGTAGGTGTGGGGTCAGTCCAAGGCAAATGATGTGATTTCCTGCCTGGATCGGCCTCACAGGAAAGCCCAGGGGGGAGGGGGGAGGGGGGGGGGGGGGGGGGGGGAAAGG
>PIJE02000949.1:76319-78819 GCA_002895965.2 Coryphaenoides rupestris | reverse complement strand
ACTCCAAGACCAGCGACGACTTCCCCGAGCCGGAGGAGAGGAGCTGGCCCGGAGAGGCTGTCTCCGGTCCCTGGGGGCCCGGAGACCACCCCGTCCCGGGGCAGACGGGGGGCAGACACAGCTGGGAGACGGACCCAATTGCTAATGGGCCGCTAATGGGGAAGAGCCAGCAGCAGACCCCCAGGGGGTCCCAGCAAGACGCGGAGCCCCCTAAACATGTGTACCCCCACTCTGAGGACCCCAGGGACAACAAGAGGAGCCTGCGCAGGACGTTCAGCATCAAAGTAAGAAGATCTTTTTTATAAATGGTAAATGGATTGCATTTTATATTGCGCTTTTATCCAATGTGAGGCAATACAGTATTGCCTCACATTCACCCATTCATACACCGACGGCGGTGTCAACCATGCAACCATGCACGTCAGGAGCAGTTAGGGTTAGGTGGTGTCTTGCTCAGGGACACCTCGACACTTGGCTAGGAGGCAGCGCACGGGGATCGAACCAGCAACCTTCCTGTTGCCAGACAACCGCTCTTATACCTCCTGAGCTACTTTTTATCTTTTCTTAACGAGCTGCATGTGTAACAAACATTCGTCCACTGAGATCATTTGATGTTCCCGTGTTGTCTTGTGCTCGTCTATTGATAGCAGCAGGCTCTGCGTGACTCTACAAAGAATTTCACGGTCACAACGCATTTCCACCCACTGAGGCTCGGGGGGCCTTGGATACGAAGCCGCAGGCCTCGGACGAACATCTGATTCCTCCGAAACAAATGAAGAGGGAATGAATTACCATACAGTGCACTGCCAGTGACCCCCCAGACATAGATCAGTGCAGATAACTCATACTGAGGACTACTGAGCATCCTGAACTTGCCCTCAGCGTTGTCAGAAAGTAGCTTAACTGTAGAGATATCGCTTGGTTGTTTTGTAGCGTCCAGTTGTTGTGAATGACACTCCACTGGACAAAAACGTGTTTGTGTTGCTCTGTTTTGATTTACCGATGTCCACAAATCCACTGCTTCAGCGCATCCAATAGAATTACACAGACAGATACTTTGTGGAGCGGCATTAATAATTCATTTTCATCACACACAACTAAGTTACTCACTGCACACTTTTTATTAGGCCACGGGTTAGTAAACCAATACGTCGAAGTCTCACATAATTCACGAAGATCCGTGTATTGTGGTCTGTCGTGGACGAGCGGTAATGGTGGTCACGTGACCTGAGCCCGGTGCGTTGGACGAGCGAGAGCAAGCGCGGTCGAGCTAGCTAGCCCCGTAGGAACAAAGACGTCTCTTGTGTCGTACACCCGCGGTGCGCACGGCCTCCCTAACTCACACAGAGCATTCCACTGATGTCAAATAAAATCGCTAACCTTTCTAAACCGCCCCGTGGGCCAAAATAGCCTACGTCGAACAGCTTCTGGACAGCGTTGGAGATATCGTCTTAAAACTCCGCGTACAAAAGTTATTTTAGTTCAGATAAGGAATTATTCCGGTCCGACTGATTAGCTCTGCTATAGCGCCCCCACTTTGATAGCTTCACTGCACCCTTGTATTGACCTCAAACTCTGTCCGTTAACGTTTTCGTCATTTATGAGACACTTTAAGCCAAGGGGGCTTAGAGTTTACTTACTTTTACTAATATGCGTCCGTAATGAGCAGCTTTGGATTTGGAGTCCTGCTCATAGACTGTGGAAAAACTCGGGTTCGAACCGGGAACCTTTGGGCAGGGAGTCAAACACCAAAACCACGAAAGTACTAAACTACTAGTTCCTACTTTGTCATCTTAGAGGCGTGACGTCACACGGTGAGTGAATTACACGGCGAGTCAGTGAGCCTCCTTGTCCAGTCGCTCCACTCTGCGATGCTGTGAAAACATTTCAGAATTCAATTTGTCCAAAGGTTTTTTCCGCCCGGGCCTTCTCATGTCCGATGACCGATCATGTATTTTTATTCATATTTAACTGGGACCATAAATCATCATCATGATCGTGTGTGTGTTTTTGTAAAAGCACGCAAAATTAAATGAATGCGTGTTCACTTCCTGAACTAAAAAAGGCATTTCTACGTTAACATAAAATGAATAACAATCAGCACAACTACATACCACTGCCATATGTTATAACTACAGTATGTGTGATTATGTACACGTATGTACGTATAATGTAGGCATTCGTTTGTGGAATTTAGAATGAGCTATTTTCCGATATCAGATTGAATGTTGACATCGGAAAATACTCAACGCTAATCGATACGATCGCAACACCACACCACAATCCCCATGGGTTTCGTGCAACACACACACACATACGCGCACACACACACACACACACACACACAACAGAGCGAGAGAGAGAGAAGAGAGACAGAGCGTGGGAGAGTGACAGAGAAACACAGAGAGAGAGAGAGAGCGAGAGAGAGAGAGAGAGAGAGAGAGAGTTGTAGAGAGATGTTCTGTCTGAATATCCCGGACACAAGAGAGGATTGAAATAC
>PIJE02000949.1:35000-72500 GCA_002895965.2 Coryphaenoides rupestris | reverse complement strand
TGATGAGATACAGAGGGACAAATAGAGGGAGAGAGAAACAGAGAAGTGAGGAGAGAGAGAGATAAACAGAGAGAAACAGAGCGAGACGGATAGAAAAAAGAGACAGAGACAGACAGAGACAGAGAGAGACAGAGAGAGACAGACAGAAACAGAGAGAGACAGAGAGAGACAGACAGAAACAGAGAGAGACAGACAGAAACAGAGAGAGACAGAGAGAGACAGCGAGAGAGAGACAGAGAGAGCGAGCGAGACAGATAGAGACAGAGAGAGACAGAGACAGATTTTAGCAGCATCATGTGATGTCTCTGAGCTCGGCGGATTCTGTTTTCAGCGACAATCGTCTGTTATCCTCTCATTTCTGCTCAGTGTTAAAATGTAGGGCAACAACAAATCCTTTAAAAGGTATTCCTGGAATGAGAGCAATATGTTCAATTAGGCCTCAACAAACCACTCAAGGTCTAGTTTCCTATAATGCATAACTGGATAAAAAAGTATGACTGTAATTTAGCACGTCTTTACAAGTAGAGAGCAAAGCTTTGTGACCGTGAAATATAAGTGTATAATATAAGATATAATATAAGACAAATGTAACATAAGACAATATTTTTTGGCATGGCTGCCCAATGTAGTTAAAGTAAAGTAAAGAAACAAACAGCAGGAATAGCAGCATAATGTTTCAAAAGTGAAGCTTGTGCAAAGAGTACAACTTTAAAGGCACTCGTTGGAATAAATGTACACAAGTATGAATGTACAGAGGTTGGACGTTGGTTTTTTGTGTCTGTGGCAACCGTCTCTGAGGGAGAAGTAATCTCCATTCTCTCCACATTGTCTAAGGCCGAATTACACTTCCGCATCGAACATGACGTGCAGTACGCCACGGTTCTGCATTTGTGATTCTCTGACTGCAGTTGTCGCCAAAAGACATCCAATATCCGCAATTCCAAGGGACGTCTGGTGGTTTTGATCATGTGACGCGGATGTGATGGTGTGGTACACATGAACATACTTTAGCCACTTAGTGCAGAGATGGCGACACATTCTAATCCGGTTTCACCGTTTATCTAAGTTGGTTCAATGGAACGTCAAGTCTCCAACATACGAACAATATCATGCACTCGCCGATTCTTCTTTCCTACTCCGCAATTCGTCACGGGAGAGACAGCGTGCTCTCTACGACATATATATACATAGCTAGCCTGGAAATCCAGACCCACATCTAGAAAGCTGTAGGTCTGGTAATGAGCAATGAAAATGGCCCAACTCGAGGGGCGGCACCAAGCATGCATTTGAAAATATCACTGCACGCAATTGGATAACACTACGACCAATCAGAAGAATACACGGGGTGGCGTATCCAGCGCGACGGAAACGAGTTTGTTTTGGAGAATAGTTTGACAGAGAGACGTAAATGTAGCTTAATGGTTAGCCAAGGAATATTGAAATAAAGAGATGCAACCGAGTTGTCGTTTATGGATGTTTAATAGCAACTGCGCATGGTACCGAGCATGGGCATAGAATTTAGTGGGGACGCTGGGGACATGTCCCCACCAATTAACGGAGCACCCCCCCCCCCACCTCCCATCAGAACCGCGAATTAACGGAGCACCCCCCCATCAGAACCGCAAATTAACGGAGCACCCCCCCCCCGCCATCAGAACCGCGAATTAACGGAGCACCCCCCCCCATCAGAACCGCAAATTAACGGAGCACCCCCCCCCCCCCCATCAGAACTGCGAATTAAAGGAGCACCCCCCCCCCCCCAGACAAAAAATGTTTTCAAAGTCATTAGAACTGTAATGGTTTTATTAAGTACTCGTATCGGTATTCGGTATCGGCAAGTACCCAAATGTAAGTACTTGTACTTGTACTCGGTCTGAAAAAAAGTGGTATCCCTGTGCTCCCTGGTTTTGTACAGATACTCAGTCCAACATTTTCAGATGAATTGTTTGTTTACTGACTGATTCCGTCGAAGCGCTGTCGTCATCTGTTTAGCCCGCCTCTGGCCCGCCTGTATCAGATACACCGATGTGATTGGTTTACGTTGGATCAACAGGAATTGGTAATGAGCATGTTACTGATCACCAGAGTGACTCGCTGAGCAAATTCAAATTGTGCTCTCGCGAGAACTCTGGATTTCCAGGGTAATACATAAAAACAAAACTTAACTCAAAGCGAGATGGATAAACCGAGGTGCACCCCTAGTGGCGATATCCAATACTGCCTTTGACCGTTACAATATGCAACGACTAGTCCATCATAAAACATAGCAGGAGAGACGAAAGCAGCCCCCCCCCCTCCTCCACCACCAATAGTTATGCATGACGAACATATTGTCTTAATCACAACTCGACAGTCTCGTGTGTTAGAAGATGATCATGAGCGGGAGACAGCAGGATCAGAACCCTTATCGCCCAACAGTCCATTAAGCAGTTGTCTCACTGCACGTGGCTTGTTGTTGTTGTTGTTGTTGTTGTTGCACAGGAAGCTATCGGGCCGCCAGAGTCTCTCCGCGTCTCCGGTCTGACCGGCGGGCCGACGGCTCTGCGCCCACCGGCCTCCGCCTCCCCGTCCGACTCCTCGGCGGAGCCCAGCTACACGGACAGCGACTTTGTGTCGTCCAGCAACAGCCACCACCTCAAGGTAAAGGGTGAATGGATTGCATGTATACAGCACTTTTATCCAAAGCTCTTTACAGTTGCCTCACATTCCCCCATTCACACATCGACGGCGGCGGTGTCAACCTAATGAGCGGTTAGGGTTAGGTGGCGTCTTGCTCAGGGACACCTCGACACTTAGCTAGGAGGCGGAGCCCGGGGATCGAACCAGCAACCTTCCTGTTGCCAGACAACCGCTCTTACCTCCTGAGCGACTGCCGCCCGAAGGTTGAGTTTCCATCCGTCTCTCCTCCGCTGTCTCCCAGTCGCCAGCTCTGATTACCCCTGTGTTTACCCGTTGTTTATCCCTTGTTTTTGTGACTATATCTTCGGGTGTTTATTCAGGAAGATAGCGTTTTAGTATCGAGTCACAGATGTTTTAGGCTCAGCAGTCCGGAGCGATGACATACTGTAGGTGAATAGGTTTAGTTTTGTGCACTGAAGAAGAGAGAAAGGGAGACACGGGGCCTGCACTGAATTACTGGATGAAAGGAGCTTCTGCTTCGTATCACAAATGGATTTGGGCAGGAGATGATATGATTGCCGCTGTGGCTGTGGCTGTGGCTGTGTGCACAACATGCAGTGGTGTGGTGTGTGTTTGCATGTGTGTGCATGTACAGGTACTCAAATGTGTGTGTGTGTGTGTGTGTGTGTGTGTGTGTGTGTAGTTGGCCATCCCGGAGGTGAACGAGGAGAGAGTCTTGGAGGCGGAGGAGAAGGAGGAGAAGGAGGAGCAGAAGGCCGTGGACCCGGCCGACTGCAACCGGACACGCGCCAGCTCTACAAGTGTGTAACGAACCAGCAGCCCATTCACCCCCCCCCCCCCCCCCACACACACACACAAACACACACAAACACACACACACACACACGGGCACAAACACACACCGACACACACACACACACACACACACACACACACTCTAATAGACAAGGTTTTTGTTATTGGATTTCCTGCTGGTTCTCGGAAGCAGCAGCAGGGCATTTATGAACGTGAACCCTGGCCTGGTCTCGCATCACATCCTCCATGAGGGGCCACGACCTCGTTAGAATGGAGGAGCCAGCCGTGTGTTAACCGATATCCAATCACCCGTATGAACAAGCGCAATCTGTAGAACGCAGCAACCTACAGTATGTGCGTCTGTTTGTACACATTGTTATCGTTAGCATAGCTTTGAACGCAATTAGGCCAAAACTGACGAATACGCCTTTATTAATTCACTAGAATTTACTGTATTAAAGCATAAATTACTGCGATATGTCATGAGAGATTAAGGAAACATGTTCAAGTCGAAATACTGGCTTCGACAACAATGCTGGAGCCAGTAAGTTCTCCTTTGAAATTTTGTTGCCAGACCAGAACGTCTGTTTTAGTTTTGGTCTGCGTGTGATTCGCTAATCTCCGGTAGCCCGGGTTGCCAGATACGAAAACAAATTGGCATACAAACACACTGCACGCTGCAGCCATGCAATTAGGCAATTAACTGGATCAACTGAGATTGTAATAGATTCTAGCCGACCGAACAATATATACTAAACATACCACTGATGTTGGTTGGTTATATCTGTGTGATCATAAACATAGCCGCCATGCATCTAGACATTGACAAGAGTTATAGAAAATCCACTTGAGCAAGTGTAGAATTTGCAAACAATAAAATACATTGCATATGCATAACATATACATTTGCCGATCAACTTGCAGTGTAGGACTCGTCGTCCCCCTGTCATTGTCACAAATAATACTTGCTCTCATCCCATATAATATTGCGCATCACGTTGGTTTTGTGTCCTCAAACCTGGCAACACACGTGAGCTTCGAGTCTGGGGGAGCTGGCGGGGCGGGCGGAGACAACTCTCTCCAATATTGTGAATTTGGACTGCAGTAACCCATTTTAAACACTTTGGTGTCATTGTTAACGTCTAGCACCTTTAAAGATACACTTTAAAGAAAGGCCCCACTTGACATCACAAGTGTGGAGTGTCCACCCAGATGTATGCTGGATAGATCAGCCTACCAGTTGCTACAGTCCAGTCCACTGGGTAGGCTGATCTATCCAGCATACATCTAGGTGGACACGCCACCACTTGTGATGTCAAGTGGGGCCATTCCAGACGGTTTTTTGAAGCCACTTGAACGGCTAATCAGGCTCAGGCACAGTGTAACAGATTTAGACTTATGGCATTGTCTCCATCATAAGACTACTGCACTTTCTGCCAGTATAATATCCCGGCCATAATATCTCAGCTCCGCTGAACACTGACGCTGCCTTCATAACTAAAGAGTAACCTGGTGGTACCTGCTGGTACTGCGCTCACCTTCCAGGCGTCCACCCGTACTGGATCGGAGACCTGGACGCCATCATCATGCGGGCTCCCGACCTCTACGGCGACCCACCCAACCGCCACGGTGGTTTCTACGGCAACAGGAAGTCTCTGTCCCCAGCAGCTGGACGTCCCCCACGCCGCCATGCAGGTACGATGTCGCCCTCGCCGTGAGCGGAGAGCGGGAGAACTGTACATCCTCGTGTCGGGAGAATTTGTCGCTGCTTCGTCACAGCAAAAACATCTTTACCATATCAATGCTGTTCACTTTGAAAAGAAAAAATACGTTATAGTTTGACAGTACTTAGCATTGCTTAGCATATTGTAATGTTAATAATAAATGTCGGTAACATGCTCAGAATGGCACGTCTGCTCTTATCTCAGCTATTATGCAGGCCAACTAGCAATTTATGAAACTCGTTCTATTAACCTTGCAACTATGAATGCTTGAAACCTGCTCTATTCTTATCTTTATGTACCAACAGTGATTATTTGCTGTCTCCTTCAACAAATGTACTCTTTGTAAGTGTGTGTGTGTGGCGTGCATCGTGTGTTGTGGTGTGTGTGTTCTGGCTCTCCAGCCCATGCACAAGACCTCGCGCTCCCTCAGCTCCGCCCAGCTGGTGCAGCACTCCTGCAGCAGCATCCAGGCCTTCATCATCTGCAACGTGGTCCTCATGAAGGGCCAGGGCAAGGTGAGGGGAGGGGGGGGGGGGACACAGCAGGGGGAGCCCACCTCAGTGTAGGGCAGTGTGGGGTGGTGCTGGTACTGGGTTGGATCTCCCAAGACCTCGCCCCCTACCTCGCTTCGTAAGGACGTGCAAACCTGAATTCAGTATCTGGATGAAAGCAGTATTGCCTCACATTCACCCATTCATACACCGACGGCGGTGCCAACCATGCAAGGTAACAACCAACACGTCAGGAGCAGTTAGGGTTTAGGTGGTGTCTTGCTCAGGGACACCTCCACACTGAGCTAGGAGGCGGAGCATAGGGATCAAACCTGCAACCTTCCAGTTGACAGACAACCACTCTTACCTCCTGAACTACTGCCGCCCCTCCGAGAGAGTACAATTAGAACCAAAAACAAATAGAGGGTATCTGTGGGGAAGGTCGTAAGGGCAGCCCTGGCAGTTCACTAGTATAATGAAAAAGAAACTAATTTGGACCCAAAATAATTAGCTTTGGCTGTCCTTGTGCTCTTTTCAATCTTTTTTCCATTCCATCTCATTGGTGTGGATGCCACCATCTCTGTTTGAGCAACGACTATTTGCTGAATCCGATTGGCTCAAATTGGTTCCAGTGACATCATGTGGTACCAATTGAAGCCAATCGGAAACAGCTATTGGAAAACTTGGTTGGTCGGGGTGCCTTTCCTCTGGCTTCACTTTAGTGCTTTGTTACTCATGATGCAGTCTCACTGGTTTGTTGTTGTTGTTGTTGTTGGTGTCCAGGGCCTTGGCTTCAGCATCGTGGGAGGACAGGACAGCATGTACGGACCCATGGGGATCTACGTGAAGACCATCTTCCCTGGAGGAGCCGCGGCAGCCGATGGGAGACTGCAGGAAGGTGAGGGCGTAGGGGGACCGGTCGGGGGATGACAGCCTCACCTCGGTACCCGCTCCGGAACGCACTCTCTCTGTAACACACTTGTTAGGGACAAACAAACAAACAAACAAACAAACAAACAAACAAGTGTGTCACAGGTGATGATGACTATTGCTGAAGTAGGGATGGGAAAAAAAAATCACAGATATAAAAGTTAAACTTTTGCAGACCTCCTTGCTGACTTAGACGTGATGATAATATTGTTTTATGCGATTCTATTAATGAAGTAAACATATAAAATCATTACCACAATTTTTTTGCTGAGGCATCTTCTTCTGTGTGTGTGTGTGTGTGTGTGCGCACGCACGCACGTACACGTGTATGTGCATGTCTATGTGTGACTACATGTGCGTGTGTGGGCGTGCGTGTGTGTGTGTGTGTGTGCACGTGTATGTGCATGTCTATGTGTGACTACATGTGCGTGTGTGGGCGTGCATGTGTGTGTGTATGTGTGTGTGTGTGTGTGTGTGTGTGTGTGTGTGTAGGCGATGAGATCCTGGAGTTGAACGGAGAGCCCCTGCAAGGTCTGACCCACGATGAGGCGCTACAGAGGTTCAAAGTAAAGCCTTTGCTCACAAATCAGTGTGTATGTGGAATGATTAGTGTTGTTGTTGTTGTTGTTGTGGTGGTGGGAGTAGACCGCATAATTATCATGTTGATGGCTGATTTCATCACTCTCTGAGTTGTTAGTATTTACACAACATGCTTGCTTGATGTTAAAATGTTTAATGTAGTTGTATTGAGATCATTTTATAGAACCTTCTGTAGATCACACACACCACACACACACACACACACCACACACACACAAACACACACACAAACACACACACAGACACAGACACACACACACACACACACACACACTCTAATAGACAAGGTTTTTGTTATTGGATTTCCTGCTGGTTCTCGGAAGCAGCAGCAGGGCATTTATGAGCGTGAACCCTGGCCTGGTCTCGCATCACATCCTCCATGAGGGGCCACGACCTCGTTAGAATGGAGGAGCCAGCCGTGTGTTAACCGATATCCAATCACCCGTATGAACAAGCGCAATCTGTAGAACGCAGCAACCTACAGTATGTGCGTCTGTTTGTACACATTGTTATCGTTAGCATAGCTTTGAACGCAATTAGGCCAAAACTGACGAGTACGCCTTTATTAATTCACTAGAATTTACTGTATTGAAGCATAAAATGACTGCGATATGTCATGAGAGATTAAGGAAACATGTTCAAGTCGAAATACTGGCTTATCCGACAACAATGCTGGAGCCAGTAAGTTCTCCTTTGAAATTTTGTTGCCAGACCAGAACGTCTGTTTTAGTTTTGGTCTGCGTGATTCGCTAATCTCCGGGTAGCCCGGGTTGCCAGATACGAAAACAAATTGGCATACAAACACACTGCACGCTGCAGCCATGCAATTAGGCAAATTAACTGGATCAACTGAGATTGTAATAGATTCTAGCCGACCGAACAATATATACTAAACATACCACTAACGTTGGTTGGTTATATCTGTGTGATCATAAACATAGCCGGCCATGCATCTAGACATTGACAAGAGTTATAGAAAATTCACTTGAGCAAGTGTAGAATTTGCAAACAATAAATACATTGCATATGCATAACATATACATTTGCCGATCAACTTGCAGTGTAGTACTCGTCGTCCCCCTGTCATTGTCACAAATAATACTTGCTCTCATCCCATATAATATTGCGCTCACGTTGGTTTTGTGTCCTCAACCTGGCAACACACGTGAGCTTCGAGTCTGGGGGAGCTGGCGGGGGCGGGCGGAGACGACTCTCTCCAATATTGTGAATTTGGACTGCAGTACCCATTTTAAACACTTGGTGTCATTGTTACGTCTAGCACCTTTAAAGATACACTTTAAAGAAAGGCCCCACTTGACATCACAAGTGGTGGAGTGTCCACCCAGATGTATGCTGGATAGATCAGCCTACCAGTTGCTACAGTCCAGTCCACTGGGTAGGCTGATCTATCCAGCATACATCTAGGTGGACACGCCACCACTTGTGATGTCAAGTGGGGCCATTCCAGACGGTTATTGAAGCCACTTGGAACGGCTAATCAGGCTCACAGTGTAACAGATTTAGACTGATGGCATTGTCTCCATTCATAAGACTACTGCACTTTCTGCCAGTATAATATCCCGGCCATAATATCTCAGCTCCGCTGAACACTGACGCTGCCTCATAACTAAAGAGTAACCTGGTGGTACCTGCTGGTACTGCCGCTCACCTCCAGGCGTCCACCCGTACTGGATCGGAGACCTGGACGCCATCATCATGCGGGCTCCCGACCTCTACGGCGACCACCCCAACCGCCACGGTGGTTTCTACGGCAACAGGAAGTCTCTGTCCCAGCAGCTGGACGTCCCCCACGCCGCCATGCAGGTACGATGTCGCCCTCGCCGTGAGCGGAGAGCGGGAGAACTGTACATCCTCGTGTCGGGAGAGTTTGTCGCTGCTTCGTCACAGCAAAAACATCTTTACCATATCAATGCTGTTCACTTTGAAAAGAAAAAATACGTTATAGTTTGATAGTACTTAGCATTGCTTAGCATATTGTATGTTAATAATAAATGTCGGTAACATGCTCAGAATGGCACGTCTGCTCTTATCTCAGCTATTATGCAGGCAACCTAGCAATTATGAAACTCCTTCTATTAACCTTGCAACTATGAATGCTTGAAACCTGCTCTATTCTTATCTTTATGTACCACAGTGATATATTGCTGTCTCCTTCAACAAATGTACTCTTTGTAAGTGTGTGTGTGTGCGTGCATCGCGTGTGTGTGTGTGTGTTCTGGTCTCCAGCCCATGCACAAGACCTCGCGCTCCCTCAGCTCCGCCCAGCTGGTGCAGCACTCCTGCAGCAGCATCCAGGCCTTCATCATCTGCAACGTGGTCCTCATGAAGGGCCAGGGCAAGGTGAGGGGGGGGGGGGGGGGGGGACACAGCAGGGGGAGCCCACCTCAGTGTAGGGCAGTGTGGGGTGGTGCTGGTACTGGGTTGGATCTCCCAAGACCTCGCCCCCTACCTCGCTTCGTAAGGACGTGCAAACCTGAATTCAGTATCTGGATGAAAGCAGTATTGCCTCACATTCACCCATTCATACACCGACGGCGGTGCCAACCATGCAAGGTAACAACCAACACGTCAGGAGCAGTTAGGGTTTAGGTGGTGTCTTGCTCAGGGACACCTCCACACTGAGCTAGGAGGCGGAGCATGGGGATCAAACCTGCAACCTTCCAGTTGACAGACAACCACTCTTACCTCCTGAACTACTGCCGCCCCTCCGAGAGAGTACAATTAGAACCAAAAACAAATAGAGAGGGTATCTGTGGGGAAGGTCGTAAGGGCAGCCCTGGCAGTTCACTAGAATAGTATAATGAAAAAGAAACTAATTTGGACCCAAAATAATTAGCTTTTAGCTGTCGTTGTGCTCTTTTCAATCTTTTTTCCATTCAATCTCATTGGTGTGGATGCCACCATCTCTGTTTGAGCAACGACTATTTGCTGAATCCGATTGGCTCAAATTGGTTCCAGTGACATCATGTGGTACCAATTGAAGCCAATCGGAAACATCTATTGGAAAACTTGGTTGGTCGGGGTGCCTTTCCTCTGGCTTCACTTTAGTGCTTTGTTACTCATGATGCAGCCTATACCCCGTCTCACTGGTTTGTTGTTGTTGTTGTTGGTGGTGTCCAGGGCCTTGGCTTCAGCATCGTGGGAGGACAGGACAGCATGTACGGACCCATGGGCATCTACGTGAAGACCATCTTCCCTGGAGGAGCCGCGGCAGCCGATGGGAGACTGCAGGAAGGTGAGGGGGTAGGGGGACCGGTCAGGGGATGACAGCCTCACCTCGGTACCCGCTCTGGAACGCACTCTCTCTGTAACACACTTGTTAGGGACAAACAAACAAACAAACAAACAAACAAACAAACAAACAAGTGTGTCACAGGTGATGATGACTATTGCTGAAGTAGGGATGGGAAAAGAAATCACAGATATAAAAGTTAAACTTTTGCAGACCTCCTTGCTGACTTAGACGTGATGATAATATTGTTTTATGAGATTCTATTAATGAAGTAAACATATAAAATCATTACCACAATTTTTTTGCTGAGGCATCTTCTTCTGTGTGTGTGTGTGTGTGTGTGTGTGTGTGTGTGTGTGTGTGTGTGTGTGTGTGTGTGTGTGTGTGTGTGTGTGTGTGTGTGTGTGTGTGTGTGTGTATGTGGTGGTGTGTGTGTATGGTGTGTGTGTGTGTGTGATTGTGTGTGTGTGTGTGTTGTGTGTGTGTGTGTGTGTGTGTGTGTGTGTGTGTGTGTGTGGTGTGTGTGATGATGTGTGTGTGTTGTGTGTGTGTGTGTGTGTGTGTGTGTGTGTGTGTGTGTGTGTGTGTGTGTACTGTGTGTGATGTGTTGTGTGTATGTGTGTGTGTGTGTGTGTGTGTGTGTGTGTGTGTAGGCGATGAGATCCTGGAGTTGAACGGAGAGCCCCTGCAAGGTCTGACCCACGATGAGGCGCTACAGAGGTTCAAAGTAAAGCCTTTGCTCACAAATCAGTGTGTATGTGGAATGATTAGTGTTGTTGTTGTTGTTGTTGTGGTGGTGGGAGTAGACCGCATAATTATCATGTTGATGGCTGATTTCATCACTCTCTGAGTTGTTAGTATTTACACAACATGCTTGCTTGATGTTAAAATGTTTAATGTAGTTGTATTGAGATCATTTTATAGAACCTTACCTGGAAATTTGAACATTTGAACTTACATTTGAACTTGAACCGTAACATTTAGAATGAAATAAAATACAGATATTTCACTTATTTTAATGTCAGATGTAGAGCTATACACACACACGGTTATGAACTCTCCAAAAGCCACTAGAGAAGCTTCTAACCCCTGGATGAGCGAGGTCGGTTGTTGATGCACAGTAGAACAGGAGCCGTTTGGACTGCAAAAAAGATCAACTATTGGAAGTATTGACGCTACAACGTTTACACTGCAGCGTCGTTCGTTCCGAGCCAATTTCCTAACTGTTTACACTTCCCCGACACGTCGGTCTGAAGTACCAGAGATTAAACAAACGGCAGCCCTCTCGACCCCCCGATCCTCCACTCTAGAGGTGATAACACACGGCTGGAAAGAGAGAGAGGCACAGGAACACGTTCACCTTCTGCATTTCTACGTCTCGTTTCTTCTCACACTCTCACTGTGTGTGTGTGTGTGTGTGTGTGTGTGTGTGTGTATATCTATATGTATATAGTATAGTAAGTCTTGTACTTCGGCTGTTACGACTGGGATTCATAAAAGACATCTTATATTAATATTAACTTTCTCCCCCCCTTCTTCTCTCTCTCTCTCTCTCTCTCCCTCTCTCTCTCTCTCCCACCCCATTCTCTCTCTCTCTACCTGCCTCTCTTTCTCCATCTCTCTCTCTCTCCCTCCCTCTCTCCCACCCCCTCTCTCTCTCTTCCTGCCACCCTGTCTCCCTGTCTCCCCCCTCCCCCTCTCTCTCTCCATCTCTCTTTCTCTCTCTCTCTCTCTCTCTCTCTCTCTCTCTCTTCTCTCTCTCTTCTGTTTCACCCTTTCAGCAAATCAAGAAGGGTCTGCTGACTCTGGCGGTCCGCACCAGCCTACGGGTGGGGGCTCTGTGTGGCGGCGGGGGGCAGGCGGGGGGGCAGGGGGAGGGGCCGGCGGGGGCCCAGCTGTGTCGCTCGCGCTCCCTGAGCAGCTCCACCACGGGGATGACCCGGGCCAGCGGCGACCCGGGGAACGACTACAACTACCTGACGGGCGCCGCGGTGCCGTCAGGGCCGCCGGGGTCGAAGGTCAAGCCCCGGGACCGCGTGCTGATGGAGGTGGTCCTGCACAAAGGTCAGCGGAGGCCAGGCCCAGGGTGACCTTTAGGAAGTGTTATAAAGGAGGCAGACTGGTCTATGTGTGTGTGTGTCTCTGTGTGTGTGTGTGTGTGTGTGTGTGTGTGTGTGTGTGTGCTGTGTGTGTGTGTGTGTCTGTGTGTGTGTGTGGGTTAAGCCGTAGCTCAGACGGATCTATTAGTTAGCATATGAATATTTGAAGAGAGATCTTTACAGCAGGTGGCAGGCAGACAGAGAGACAGACAGACAACAGACAGGCAGACAGACAGACAGACAGACGGGGAAACTCAGCAGGTGGTAAGTCATCGTTTTTACTCTCCGCTCCAGAAAGCTTGGCTTGGACACCGGTTTGGGCGCTGTGTGTGTTCTGTTTATGTGTGAGAGAGAGAGAGAGAGAGAGAGAGAGAGAGAGAGAGAGAGAGAGAGGGGGGGGGGGGTGGGGGGGGAGGCAGGGAGAGAGAGAGGGGAAGTCAGAGAAAGTTATTATTAATATTAGATGTTCTTTATTAAACCTGGATGTGGTGCTGCTGTCAATGTAACAGCAGAGATGCAGGTTAGCATTAGCAATAACAATTTAAACTATATATACACACACACACACACACACATTAAAACCCAGTAAGAGTGTGAGAAGAAACAGGAAACAGGAAACAGGAAACAGGAGGTGGTAATGTAGAATGTCAGTGTGGTGAGTGAAATCTCAGGTGCCTTCCAGTAAAGACTGTCATGCTCATTTGGTTTGACAGTTTAGGAGTGAAACCAAACACTGTGTGTGCGCGTGTGCACGTGTGTTGCTGTGCGTGTGTGTGCGTGTGCGGTGTGCGTGCGTGCGTGCGTGTGCGTGTGTGTGTGTGTGTGTGTGTGTAACTGCACCACCAGAGGCTGGTGTGGGTCTGGGCATCGGGCTGTGTTGTGTCCCCTCGGGAGACGGCTGTCCTGGGATCTACATCCACACCCTGTCCCCCGGCTCCGTGGCTCACATGGACAGCAGGCTCAGGTGAGGAACCGCAGGGGGACCACAGTGTTCCTGAGTCCTCATTATGCATTCATTATGTTATGTTAGTTATATAATGTATGCATTTAATATATAGAACCCACCCACCTCCACCATGTACATGTGACCTTGTACTCGCAATTTTCGTTTGTTGCATCCTCTCTGGTCTACCGTTTTGCTCCGACCCACCCAACCTCACCACCACCATCACCTCTTCCGTCACCACCATCACCATGACTACCTCCACCCAACTAAATCCCACCACCACACCTCTCACCAACCACACCAATACCATCACCACCGACATTATCAACTCCATCCCCACCACCATCCATTACCCACAACCCCGCCAACCCCTCCACGCTCACCACATCACCACCTCCTCCTCCACGCTCCAGGTGTGGAGATGAGATCATGGAGATCAATGACACGGTGGTGTCCGGCATGGCGTTGAACGACGTGTACACCGTCCTGAGTCAGTGTCCCCCGGGCCCCGTCCAGATCATTATCAGCAGGCACCCCGACCCCAAGGTACAGCAACACGAAGGGTGCTATATGTGACACATTGACGGAGCTAAATCAGAACGTGACCATACTGTATGTCATCAGAGATTAAGGAAACGGTCGAAAAGTCTAAATATTTGCTTCTCCAACAAAACAGCAATGCCACAGCCAGTATGTTCTCCTTCATAATTTCCATTCCAGGCCGGAATGTCTGTTTTAGTTTCGGCCTATGTGATTCACTGTTCTCCAAATATACAAAACGAATTGGCACACAAACACAGTGTGCTGCAGCCATGGAATCAAGCAAACACATTAAAGTGTGTCCAGTTTTCAGTGAAAAATATCCCACCCTTTTTTACATAGAGTGAAAAAAAGTATGTATTTAGGGGCTACTGAACAGCTATGAATGCCCCAAAACTTCCGGAAACTTAGAAGCCGCAACACAGTGAGAGATGCTGTTCATTTGGGGACTAGCCAATGTGTTCTCAGGCCCGCTTGTCTGCCGTCCCTCAGGTGTCAGAGCTGCAGCTGAACAACGCCATCGCTCAAGCAGTGGAGAACACCAAGCTACGGCGGGACAGGAGCCTGTGGAGTGTAGACGGTACACGTTCATGACCCCGTATGACACCCGTTGCACTCCGAGCCGCCCCTGGAAGGAGGGATCCCCCCACTCTGAGTTCCTTCTCCAGGTTTCTTCCTTGTTAATGAAGGGAGTCGTTTCTTGACCTTAGGGGGGCGCTATAGGGCTAAGGGTGTGTCATAATCACGTGGCCCCATAATAATCATATGGCCTGTAAAGCCCTTTGAGACTGTAACTGTGATTAAGGGCTATACAAATAAAATTGACTTGACTTGACTTGACCAGGGTTCACCTGTTCTGTACCATGGCAGCAACAACAAGTCCTTACCGTCCTAAAATGTCTCACCCTGGATTTGACACGATCCAACGAAATGGTCCATCTGGATAATTGGCTTTCGAAATTAGATTTAGAAATGTCGACGATTCATATGACGAGAGATTAACGAGTACATGTGTGTCAAATAACACAAGGCCCACAGGGGACCAAATCAGGCCCTCGGAAAAAATTCTATCGGTCCCTGGGCAGTCATTTGAGTTTTTGATGACCGTCCCCCTCTCTCCCGCCTCCTCAGGCCCACACAAAATTGTACGCTATAGCTTTGCTCTATCCCAAAGACACATCATTAGAATATCAGGCGGACCACTAACTGGGTCCGAACAGCAGCACCACTGACTTCATATGAGGAGGGCCCAGGTTTCATGGTTCCTCATCGGTGACACTTTAAAACAGCACCTAGAAAGGCAGCCACGGGATTCTTTGCAAACTCCTTGCAAACTAAAGAAAAGTTATATAAAATGACCTAATGTCTGCTAAATTTGCACATGGCAACTGGTCAAAAGCAAAGTAGATTTGATTAAGTGGTTGGAGTCATGTTACAAAGTTTATGAAACGGAACTGCTCCTTATCCCTTTTCAAAGTTCTTGTTAAATAGCATTAAACAGGCCTTCTTACTGTTATTTCTGGACATGATCCCTGAACTCCCTGAACTCAAAAAAGAAAAGTTTAAAAATCAGAGAACGCAACAGGAAAAAGAGGAGGAGGAGGAGGAGGCAGATTGAATTCCAGCCTTCAATCTCAAGATAGTGTTTTTCCATTCCTCGGCTTCCTCGCCTTGACACCGTCCTCCCTAATCCTCCCCCAGGTGTACGGAGGCTGGAGTCATATCCTCACAGCCGCCATAAGGCCCAGAAGACCATGACCCGATCCTGCAGCGATAGCACCAACAACCACCACCACCACCACCCCCATCCCCATCACCACCACCACCAACACCACCTCCTCCATCACCACCACAACAACAACAACCACCGGGGTGTCAACATCACCCTTCAGAACCTGCAGAACGCCTACCACAACCCGCCCACCCGGCTGCACAGCCTGGACACACCAACGGTAGCTCAAGACCGGAGTACTAATAATAATAATAATAATCTGGATAACTAAAAAACAAAGATCTGCAAAGTGAAGTCAAAATATAAGATCCCAGGGAAAATATAAAAAATGATTATTAAGTCACTAAAGTTAGTTGTCAGACTGAGCTAATCATGAAAAGTGTGTCTGTGTGTATTCATATCTCTGTGCTTGTTGAGTGTATTCCCTCTTACAGTTGCAGTGTGGAAATGTATCAATCAAATGCTAATCAATATATTCCCATGACCCGTGTCACCTCCTGAAGTCTGCGTCAGAGACCTGGGCTGAGAACAGGCTGTCGGTGCCTTTGTATTGTGACGAGGACTACAACGTCCCCTACAACTCCGCCGCTGCCGCTGCCACGCTGCCCGGACAGCAGGCCTTCAGTCTGGCATTCAGGGCCAGCAAGGTAACCGGACCGGACTGTGCATGTCAAAGCGCTACTAAGAGACTAGAAGATTATCTTGAAGGGGTGGGGGGGGGCAGGATGGTGTCATGGCTAGACCCTAGCACTAGCAATCCCCGATGTCTGTAGCCTAGCCTATAGGCATCCTTGCAAGAGATACCTGACCCAGTACCTGCTCCTTAATGAAATGCATGTGCATCTATTTGGATAAAAGCATCGTGCAAAATAAAAAGACGAGATGAATGATCATTCAGGCTGAATGATGCCTTCACATGCGGTCGTGAAACAGTCAACAGCAATAGGAACTAACGGCAATAGGAAGACTAGCATGTTGACAATGCGGTGAGCTTTTTGGTTGTTTGTGTGTTTTGCGTTTGCTCAGTCCAAGAGCAGGCAGCACGCGCCCGCCAGGAGGTACTGCCGGCCCCCGGACGTGACCAGCGAGGAGGGCTACGCCGGAGACTCCAGCGGCTCCAGCCGGGGGTCTCCGGTCAAGGAGAAGCCGCCGTCTCTCTCGCCGGCCAAAGGATGCCAGGTGCACAAAAAACAGAAACACCCCCCATCGCAGCTCCGACTACCTGAGAACGTCCGTGTGTGGATAAAGTGTGATTCAGTATGAATTCTGGTCACATGACACTGAGTATGAATGACGGAACTGATCGTAAAATGTCACGGCAATTACATACAGAGATGGGTGCTGGTGATTGACCCTAAAAGGTAGTCGTGAATGCGGAACCTGATCAAGGATGTGGCATTCTAACTCAATCTGCATGTCGCCTCTCTCTCTCTCTCTCTCTCTCTCTCTTCGCTCTCTCTCTCTCTCTTCCCTTTCTGCTAACTACAACCGCCAACTGCCATGCTGCCAAGTTGCGTTTGTAACTTCTACTAATTCCTCTTTCATGCTGCTGCCCGTGCTCCGACGCGACGCTTCCGCTGCCTGCAGTTCTTCAGCAGTGTGTACAAGGCCTTGAGAAAGATCCTCCGCTTGATCTTTAGGAGTGTACGTAACCTGACCTCTCTTGACTATGTGGGCTCTGCTTTTGCACACCGGCTGACAGATTGACGTTTTTTTGCGTGTGAAATAATTGTGGTCGTCTGTTTTTTGTAGCCGACATACTGTGCGTGGACATGTAATAAGGATGTTGTAGTGCAAAGGCTGCTATTTGCAAGAGCAATCTCATTTGTAATTGCCATTCTCATACGATAGTAACTGACACATATGGGGAAGATTAATGTGTTGCATGATTAATGATGTTGTCAGTCACTATTTCTTTTAATGCATTTCCCCGTAATGTTTTAGGCCATTTTCCCATCATGGTTAATGGTGTGCGCACATATGAACATCAGCACATGGGCATTTATTTATGTGCATGTGTGTGTGCCCTGTGCATCTCCAAAGTGCTTTCCCCGTTCCTCAGTGTGTGGGCCTTGTTATTCTGAGGTAATGGCCATCAGCTCTTAGTGATTGAATTACACTGACTGCATGCTACTCGCATTGATGCATATGGATGTGAGTTGAAGCGGAAGGATGGTACATTACCACAGAGCTCTGCGGCCGCCAAGACAAGCGATCAGCCCCACTAACACTTCCTGTTTGTGCACCAGGAACAAGAACAAGAAACGGAGCTCTTAGGGGGAAGTCGAAATGCTCTCAACCTCGCACAATCCACAACCCTCTCACCCGACCTGCTGCAGTTCTCTCCTCCCAGTCCAAACAGAGGTAAGGGTACAATTACAATTGGTATAGCTCTACAAAGACTTGCATTCACATCGATGAGCATTGCAGGAACATTTGATTCGTAATTAGGCAGGTGTCTGTAACCAAAAGCAAACAAGAAAGCCAAACTTGAAAGAGAAGTTGAAGTTATTGCTTCATAACAGCAGAAGTTAAAGCGTCAGCACAGTCACTGCTTCCCTGTGCTCTAATTATATTGTTTAATATCGATCCAATAGTTCCACAGGCTGCGAAATTAAACATTAGCTGACAACCCCTTTCCACTTTCTCTTCCATTGCTGTTGTGCTTTGACCAGGTGATTGCTTGGTCCAGTCCTGCTCCCACAGCAAGAGAGCAGCTCTAAGGAGGCAGAATCGCATTGAGCAACACCTTCAAGATAAGCTGCTGCATGATCCCTGGGTCCGCCTTTCAGAAAGTTCCTCCGACGAACGGCAACACCTGCCCATTGCAGGCAGTGGACTCGCCATGGAACCCAGTGACCACGACTCACACCAACACAACACAAACACCTCTGTCCCCACGGATGATTCCAATGGTTTGGCCACCCAATCTCTGCCAGAGTCAGCTTCCAACCTGACCATGCAACCAAAAGCAGAGGACCCACTGGAGGCCAAGAAGGCACCCCCGGTGGCACCTAAGCCAGCGTGGATTCGTCAGAGCCTGAGGAGCATCAAGAATAGTCATCACCAGAGGGAGCTACCAAGACCAGCCCCACAGAAGATACCATTTGGACGTACCAGACCCTTTGGACCGAGTCTGAGATCGACTTCTTCCTCAGCCAACCTGTCCTTCAAAGAGAAGATCAACTCATTTGAGACCTTCTCCAGTCCTGAGCCTAAAGAGAAGATAGGCCACAGAAGCCTTCAGGCGCCATCCACCTCCTTACCGCTCATGGTTAAAAATCCCAAGAGTGACCGTCCTTCCCAAAAAGTACATACCTGTGAGGACCTTGAAATCAATAAGCCATGTACAAGCCCTTCTAGCCCTTCTTCCAAAGAAAGACCAGATGACGATGTGGTCATCTCTTCATCACCCCACGGTTCCAATTCCTCAGCCACTGCCCCCTTCTCAACCCCAGGTGACGATGTGGTCATCTCTTCATCACTGCACGGTTCCAATTCCTCAGCCACTGCCCCCTTCTCAACCCCAGGTGACGATGTGGTCATCTCTTCATCAGCCCACGATTCCAATTCCTCAGCCACTGCCCCCTTCTCAACCCCAGGTGACGATGTGGTCATCTCTTCATCACCCCACGGTTCCAATTCCACAGCCACTGCCCCCTTCTCAACCCCAGGTGACGATGTGGTCATCTCTTCATCACCCCACGGTTCCAATTCCACAGCCACTGCCCCCTTCTCAACCCCAGGTGAGACCAATCCCCAAACAACGGAACGTTTGCCAAGAGTGTCCCTTGCGCCCATCAACACCTCTGCATCACCAGTGTCCACTGAGCAGAGTGATGATAATGCAGGTGAAGGGGCAAGTGGAAATTCCTCTCCTGTTCTTAGTGAAGGTGAGATGGAGAAACCATCATTTAGCCAGCAGTCAGAGATGGTCCAGGAAGAAGTCCAACAAAGTGAGTCCATTGAGCCCACTCCAGTGTCTCCGACGCAAGCGAGTCCAGGGACCTCCAGGTGCCCCAGAGGAGACACTCAGAATCGGGAAGAGAAGGAGGACAGCCCGGGTGCCTTGCCATCCCTGGAGAACGCCTCTCTGACGGACGCTGAGACAGAAAGCTTGGAGAGAGTCCTGGCTTTCAGTAATCAGGTATCATTACGTTAGGACAGTCATGAAGTTTGTCGTGTTAGAATAGAATAGAATAGAATATAACTTTATTAATCCCGAAGGAAATTCTTGTGCCAGGTTGCATAGCGATACAGTACAATAAAACAAGATGGAAAACAACAGAATGATAAAAATAAACTCACGGATTTACAAATTTACAGTTAAAATATACAAATATGTAGGCAAGAGAAGATATTCCGACGGCGAAAACAATTTGGCGTAATTGAAGTGAAATATTATTGGACATGACATTAAGAATATTGCACAGGATGATGAGAGGAGATGATAGGTAGTGTTATAGCAGTGCTCTCTTGTATTAGAAAGTAGCCAAGTGTGTTGGTTTGCATTTAACATCAGACCACATTTGGTCTGATGTGAGGGACAATCTCGGCAATGAGGGACAATCTCGTTGTAACCTTTAAATCCCTTTTGATGATCCTTTTCCATACATCCATTCTTTCACTGTCTATTCTATCCTCCAGGTGTGCCAGGTGCTGATGCAATCTATGTCCGCGTCAGCCAGCAAGGCGGCCCTAACAAACCCCCACCCATCCGCTGATCCGTCCGTCGGCGTTCTGGAAACAGATTCACCTGAGCCCACTGAACCGGAGACGGGGGACATGGGCTTCTCAGTCAGGTGCAATTACAGCCCAATCAATCCCTAGGGGTGGAATAGGAATGGGATCCTTAAATAACTGTGTTAAAAAAAAAGACCTTTGTAACGACAGTATGCCATTTAAAGGAAGGAGGATATTGAGGGCAATTGTGTCTACTGTTCTGTCTTATCCATGAATTTCAAAGGTGGAGTCTAAAAAATGTGGATGTGTATGAAAGTTGCAGGTGGTGACTGGAAAACACAAATAACTATGTTAACCATGGTTAGCCCTTAGCAAGCATACTACGTTTTTGTGCTATTTGTTAACTAATTCACCTAATTTGTCGAATTTTGTCGTTGCCTTACTGTGGTCAAATAATGACATCCCTAACAGTTACATAACTATGACATGTACATATACATGTAACTATAACAGTAGGAACATAGACATAGAATGGGAGCTCTGAAGATGCAGTCATCTGTTTTAGATTTACACGTAAACGGCCTCGTTTGCAAGGTTTTTTTGAAACTTCCTGTTGAGATCAGTTCTAAAGCAGAAGAAGTTTATACTCCACACAAAATCACATGAACTCAATACGTTCATATGTGTACGTATGCCGTGCGTTACGCCCACTTTGTATTTAACTTAGACATGATATCTTCTCTGTTTGTCACAGCTTGGCCCAGCTGAGGGAGTGTACCATGAAGCTTGCGGAGGGAGGGGTGGCTCAGGAAGCGTCAGAGATGCCTGCTTGTGCTCACTCAGCCATGTCAGCCATCCCCTCAGAGGAGATCAACACCATGGTCCAGGATGTCAAATCTCTCAGTGAGGAGATGCTGAAGGTATGGTTGTCAAAAGCACCCAAACTGCCCTTAATGCTGCATATTTTGGGAAAAAACTAAAGTCTAAAGATCCAAACCTAGAATATTCTGAACTCTATAATTCACCAAAGGAAGGAAAGGGGGAAAACAAACAAACACATATTCATGTAATTTGTATAAGAACTGTTACCACCAACCACCAACATTTATACTTAGACAAATACTTTTAGACAAAAGCAGTTGTGCACGGCAACTAATCTTGTGTCATTTTAAAACTGCATGTGTGGCCCAAAGGTAAGGCTAACAATCCACACGTCTTCTGGTCTCTAACAGAGCCAACAACCAGATAGGCGAACATATCCCTGCAGGCTGGCGCATGGGGACTGTGAATAGAGATCATTGTAGGACAGAGTGACTCACTTAAAGAGGCCTTGTGGATATGCTCCAACCTTCAGAAAACTGTGTCCGAAACCCCCCCCCCCCCCCCAAAAAACAGTTCAAACCCAATCCATAAGTCAAATAAATCCCAAATGCGGACCCTCTGAGCAGCAGCAGCAGCACCGGCAGCCATGCCAGTACTCACCTGTCCTTCCTCCACAGCACCTGGAGCACATCCACGTGGTGATCCTGCACAAGGACGAGGGAGCCGGGGTGGGCTTCAGCATCGCTGGCGGGTCCGACCTGGAGAACAAGTCTCCTACAGTGAGAGGAAATGCCTTCCGTGTTGTTGACTCAGTCGTACACACAGTCGACTGCACTGTTACTTAACGCCCAGCCCCTGTGGGTTTTTTTTTTTCCCCCCCTCTGCCCAGGTCCACAAGGTGTTCCCCAGTGGCTTGGCTGCCCAGGAGGGCACCATCCAGAAGGGCGACGAGGTGCTGTCTATAAACGGGCAGTCCCTCCGCGGCGCCGTCCACGCCGAGGCCACCGCCGCCGTGCGCCTGGCTCGCAGCATGAGGGTGGCCGTGGTGGTGGTCTGCCGGAGGGCGGAGGCTCGCGCGGTGGAGGTGGGGTCGTCGGGGGCACGGCAGGGGAGCGGCCAGGCGGAGCAAGACCTCGGCTCCAGTGAGTGCTAGCATAAAAAGTGCTAAGAAATATACATCCAATTTAAAAATCTATATACAGTAGATAAATAATGCCCTGGAATTCCTACGTTCCCCGATTTGATCGTCTTGTTCGAAAATGTAAGATTAATTTCTGAAATTGGGTTACCCGTACTAATTCAGTTAAGTTTGCTACTTACTACTTCTCAATACCATTGCCAACCTGTTTTGTTTTTTACTAAATATCTTACCTATATTGTTCTTTTAGGCTTATTCACTGTACATGTATTACTCTATAGTTTTTATTCTTATGTTGTTGGTATTTTTGAGCAACCTCTGGCAAAAGAACTTCCTTCGGGATGAATAAAGTTCCATCTTACCTTAAGAAGAGAATACTTTTATCCAAAAAAGGTTTCTCTCCAAAATGTTTTCCATTCCTATATAGTGAATTGAACGGAAAAAAACAAACACAATTGCATCACTTGGGCTTTGTTCAAAGAGAGATTATGTCCGGACAGTGAGATTAGACACGAGACATCCAGACTCACGACAGCCCATTGTGTGGTGTTGTGTTGACACAGCAGGTCCTCCAGTGCACGTCACGCTGGACAAGTCGGCCGGAGGTGTGGGCTTCACTCTGGAAGGCGGGAAAGGCTCCATCAACGGAGACAGGCCGCTGCTCATCAACCGGATCTTCACCGGTAACCTTGATTTAGATTTATAATCTGTAACTGCTGCATGGAGTCTTCTGTCAGTAATGGCATTCGAAAGCAGATGAGTTCGTCGAACAGCAGACATGCATGACCAAAAAAAATACAAATAAATGTTGGGGCAAAATGAGGCGTCCATCTTGAATAGGACAGATTGTAGGTTTGGTCACGTGACTAAAATTGTCATCGTGACGGCATGACATCACAACACAAGTGGGAGCGTCCACTTAGATGCCTCCTGACCGGACCGGTTTACCAGTCGGTACAGTCCACCTGGTAGGCTGGTCGTCTGATCTAGTCAGCATACACCTAGGAGGTGGATACTCCCACTTGTGATGTCACTTTGACACATGACAATTTTAAAACGGCTAATGTAACGGCTAATCGCGCTCACATCTGCGTGTCATTTTAGTGTTTTAAGAGCTTTGTTTTGAACGCATCCTCCTCAGGCGGTGTTGCTGAGCAGAGTGGTCTCCTGCAGTGTGGAGACGAGCTTCTGGAGATCCAAGGCAACAGCGTCCAGGAGATGACGCGCTTCGAGGCTTGGAACGTCATCAAGGCCTTGCCTCAAGAGCCCATCACGGTCGTCATCAGACGGAGGGTGGACGCAGAATGACCAGCGAAATGTTTTGTTTTTTTTACCGTAAATCAAATCCAGCTCGCTTCGGATCACACAAGGAATTGTGAGAGACACATTTTGCACTAATTCCCCCCCCCACTCCTATGACTTGTGCCTCGAAAACGAACCAAAGACGCAACAGGGTACTCCAGGGAGGCCAGGGGAGCAGTGAGCGGCTGTTCTCTGCCACACCAGCGATGCTTAGGCTACCTTGTTACCTCTGGTTATAATTTCAGTATTGTGAGTATTGTGCATTTGCACAAAGCTCAAAACAGAAAAACAAAACTATTTGTTTTCAACCAAATGTATTAAAACCAAAATCATACTGTATGTAGTTATATGAAGTTATATAAACTAGAAGACCTATGGGTACAGTTTTATTTTTTATCAGAGTTTAAGTTTGACATTTTCAAAGATTATTTCCGAGATGATTGTTTGGGTCAACTTGTTAAGCTTATCAACATCAGTGTTACTAGCTGCCATTGACCAATGACAAAACTGTTGAGCACTTTCCAGTGGTGGCATCTTGTGTGCATGTGTTCTATCAGGTACACCTCAGCCTGCACTATTTAAAGAAGCCCCATTTTAATACCATGTGTGATTACTGAGTGTGATTAGCCATTACAAGGCTTTCTCAACATGGTGTGTGTGACTGCTCCCTAATGACATGACAAGTGGAGGGCAGGGTAGTCACATAGGCTTGTAATGGATAATCAAACTCACCTGGTGGTAAAACAGGGGCACCTTTAACTCTTTCACTGCAACCATTGATTTTGTTCAAAACAACAAACAGTATCTTAACTTTCTCTTCAAAGACCAAATTGATTTAAAGAGACAAAATCTAAAAGATGGGTTGATTAATGCATTTGTGGATTTGTTTTTCATACCGAATTCAACTTTGTTTTAACAAAAGTCGCGGCTTCAGGGAAAAAGTCGCAACATGCCGGTTTAAATTTCATTTTGAATGTATGGATGTAAATAAGAAAGCTGCTTTATGATCAAAATACTCAAATAAACAATCCATATTTCAACCTGCAAAATAAACAAACATTCACAATATATTCCAGATATTTAAAAAAACACTAACATTTTGGTGGTTTGAATGTTCGTTTTAATGAGAAAAGTCAAAACACGAATATATTCTGATTGGTCATTTAATGATAATGCTGGTGATTTACAAAAACAAAAGAACAAATTATTTGGGTACAGTGTGGTACTTGGTAAACAGTCTATTTTCTGTGCTGAACATACATGTAAAACATGGGCCACTCTCTTTAGCAGCAGTTTTTGTTTTCAATGGGATGAAAACTTCACAAAATGTTTTATTTATACAAATGGTTCCATTTTCGATCTTGCATAAATGGCCAAGAAACATTATTGATTGACTTCATCGTTTTGTCAAACGTACCCAAGATCACACACAGAAAACTACCAAAATATCAGAAACACTGGATCAGTGAGAAATTGGTCAGACCACATTATTCACCTGCAAGCATGATGCGTTCTGCATATTTGATTAATGATAGCAGGAATATATATACCGTATATATACTATATATATATATAGGGCAGTGCTTTGGACCTATGGTTTCGGGATATGACAATATTTTCATATTGGAACGATCCCACAAGTTATTTTTTGATCTACATTAATGAAATATGGTCTTTCTGTGTTAACAAGGTAAAATTCACTCCCAGATAATGATTGTTATTCTTCTTATTATTAGTATTATACCTCAGAATTGTGTGTGGTTTGTTTCACTTTAGCAGCCACCTGTATTTAACCATTTCAAGTCCAGAACATATTAGTCAGTGAAACGTTTCGCTTCATTTAAAATAAATCTCTTGTAGTGTAGTCCTCCACGCCTCAGATACACGAGGACGAATATGACACGTGTGCGTTTTCATCTATTTTCTATCACCTTGAGCGGAGGAAATGTAACGGAGACAATTCCCCCCCCACGGATTAATACAGTAATCTGAAAGGAATGAACAGGGAGGCAAGCACACAGAACACATACAGGACAGTAGAACGCACTTCTCAAAAGGTTTGTAGTCATCATTAAGAATATCCTTATGGGATACGAGGAAACAAAAGGGGCTTTTAGTTTGAAAATAAATACTTCACGACACGATTATGATCAAAAAAGATGTTACCTTATATGGCTTATCGTATATGTAAAAGGAGAAATTAAGCATGCAAGTCAGACCACCAGAATGTTATTGCTGGTGGGCTACCAGTCAAACAATACAATATTCATCTTGACCTTAACTCAGAACACACCAGCGCCCCCTTGCTGTCTGACACACTGACTATCTTAAATCACAAGGCCTCTGATTTTGTCATTTTTTGGAGCACTTGACCTGAACTCTCTTGAACCCTTGAACCTGAACGCTAACTGGGCCTGACACACTTTGATTTGCGGGGTGGGGGTTAGGGTTGGGAGCAAAACATTCAGTACATTTTGGAATTATAAAGTGCTTCTAAGATAATTTAGAAGAAATTGGCCCGGCTTTTGAGGCCAGTTTAAATTAGAGTGGATTTAGTAATGCAAAATATACGCTTTGTCTATGAGACGGGAGTAAAGAGGACGGAGGATCCCGGTCACGTCTCGTCGCATCTCGGACTAAAAGCTCAGCTCGTGTGTGTGTGTGTGTGTGTGTGTGTGTGTGTGTGTGTGTGTGTGTGTGTGTGTGTGTGTGTGTGTGCAGCACGACATACAGACACCACAGTAGCCCATGGACAATGTACATCACCCAGTGGCGCAGCATTTGGTTTTCCTTTTTTTTCTTTCAAACAAAAGCTGGCACCCATTTGTTTTTGCTTCGATAAGATAGCGTAGCACGTGTTAACAGATCTGTGCCTCGATCTGTGCTTGGATATTAAAGTACTGCGTGGAAAGGGGAGGTGGAAAAAGGGGAGGGGGGCGGGGCATACGTCCGTGGGTCAGATGTGGAATGTACAGTATAGCTGACAGGAGAACCATTAAAAAGTGCATCAAGGCAAAAACAACAGAACAAAAAACCAAAAAAGAATAAATGAGGTATCAGTCACTGGACCCCCGGCGAGTGGAATCTGACTCCACGCTCCCAGGGTTAGTTACCAAGGTCAACATGCAACATGCATGTTTTACTGGAGCACGGCTAACGCGGTCAACAGGAAATAGAAGTGAAAGGAGAGGAGGAATGCAACGGAGAGAGAGAATGAGAAAGAGAGAGAGAGAGAGCACAAAGAGTCATATACCTTCGAGACACACGGCAGGATCAAATCAAGGAAACAACCAACGGGAGCTAAATAATAACGATAATCTACTGGAATCAAAGGTAGGCGTGACCTGTTAGCTGGGGTGTGTGGGGACGAGGACGTGGGACGGGGGACGTGGGACGTGGGACGGGGGGGTAGAGAGGAGAGAGGGGTGGGACCTCCCCTCAGTGGTCCTTAAGGGACTTGACAGCCTTGGCCAGGTTGCTGTAGAACTCGGCCATGCTGGAGGGGAAGAAGGAGTCGACCACGGAGCGGGGGAGCAGTCCGCCCAGGTCCGTCTGGAAGAAGCTGATCACCTGTGTCTTGTTGGGCTCTCTGGAGAGGGGGAGTAGATAGGGGGGGAGAAAGGGGGGAGGGGAGGAGGGGAGGGACACATGTGGATATGAGATGTCAGAAGAAGAACCGAGCAGCTACCGACACAAGGCCGAGGTTTCGGGGCGCTGTAAGCCCAATGCTGCCCCCCTGTGGCGGAACTGCAAGGAAACGTGATGCCGTTTGGTGTGCAAAAGGTCATATATGGAACAAATATACTGAACTGAAAAGCATAAAATGACCACGACGTGTAATCATGAGATTAAGGAAACACGCCAAGTTGAAACACTGGCTTCTCTGACAACAACGCTCCAAGGAAATGTCAATTCTGGGCCGAAAACGTTTTCTCCGTGACTCACTGATCTCCGTGGTGACTCCGCCCGCTGCACTTTGCGACACCGCGGGTTGCCAAATATGGAGCTAATTGGCACACAAACACAGCGTGCCGCGCAGCCGTGGGAGCAAGCAAGCGGACGAACTGCATCAACTCAGAGCGTAGTAGATTCTCGCCGACCTAAAAAGCCTCGTCCTCCGCGACCGCAGTGTTTGAAAGTTGGAGGGAGCTTGGAGCCCGGAAGGATTGAAGGACGGACGGATGGCGTGTCCGCTCAGTGTCCTCAACCTGGCAACACGTGTGAGCGTCGAGTCGCGGTCGGGGGAGGAGGGGGGCGGGGCACACAATACACCACAGGGTGATTCTGGAAATTATTCACTATTTGTCCTCATTATTCTCATGAACATTTCTCTGTCACATTTCACCCACAGCCAGAGGGGGCAGGGGACCAGCATGCCGTCCCTCCGGGGGGCCCGGTACTCACCCTGAGATGGGGACACAGATGCAGCCACAGGTGTGGTTGAAGCCCCTGACGAAGCCGGACTGGGGCGGGCAGCTGGGGGGGGGGGGGGGGGGGGGGGGGTTCACAGGGAGGCAGAGGGGACAAGGTGCACGTTTACACACTTGGACAGTTTTTCATGTTTTTCATGTTTCCTCCCCAGGGACTACAGATGCAAATGAGCTTTTAGCTAACTCTGGTACAGCTAAGAAGCAGTACACTGTCCCTGTCAAACAATTAAATAAATAAATAAATAAATAAATGGTTACATTGATTATTGCAAAAGACACATCCAACCCAAACAAGTAATTTTCTACTGTCAAAAATGTATTGCATCATTTTGGGAATAGAGAATTCCAAGCCAAAGCCGTTATTGCTCCACCTCTGCAAATATAGACGTTATCTTGGAAATGTTGGATAAAGGTTGTGGTTTGCAACCCTGGAGAATCTTTTTTTTTATTTTATTTTTTTTAAATGAATCAGCAGCCAACTCAGCACACACTATATAACCTGCTTCGGGAAAGCCCAGGTGTAACATGATATATTGACACAGGGACAAGGAAAGCAGTCTTTTCAGCCCCCTTGGCTAACAGAGGCCGGTCCGCTCTCCGGGAAGGTGTTCAGGTCGGGCGGGGACATCATCAATCGCGTCACATAAACGCGACACATACTTAAAGCTGCTAGAACTGCAACACATGCTGCTAGGCCAGCGGCAAAGCTCACAACACAGGGCACCGCAAGGACTGCACCAAGAGGAGGAGGAGGAGGAGGAGGAGGTGGGGAAGGAGCAAGCAGACAAGAGTCGACAGGAAGCTAGGATTACCGTTCGATGAGATGGTGCCGTCTTCATATTGCTTGATCTGAATGACGTCTACAAAGTCTCGTGGGGCTATCATGCCCATGGCCGCCGAGGGGGTGACCGTTCTGCAGACCGAGATGATCTGGAGGGGTGGGTCACAGGGAGGCCAAACTCATTATCTCACACAAACAAACTACCACATAGATGTAAAACGAAACCGCGCACAACGTCGCACACAAATGGAAACAACCAGTGGCCCGTGGACCGTATGATGTGTGTAGCGGGTGGCTAGCTAGGCCAGGGAGTTCCGACTCCCAGCTGGAAAGTTATAAAGTTGTGGGTTTGACCACAGAGGTCCGTAACCGTCCTGTAGACTCAAGACCTGGACTCCGGATAACTCCCCTGCCTTCCTCTCCTAACCCGAGCACTAACTTGCGTGTTTGTACGTCTTGGCATTATTAAAAGTACTTAGCGTTGCTTAGCATATTGTATGTTCTTCTTAGATGTTGGTGATGCATATTGTATGTTCTTAGATGTTGGTAATGCACTCAGAATGGCACTTCTGCTCTCATCCCAGCTATTATGCAGGCAACCTAGCAATTATGAAAGTCGTTCTATTAGCCTCGTAACTATGAATGCAAATGTATGCAATCTTTGTAAGTCGCTTTGGATGAAAGCGTCTGCCAAATGCCCTAAATGTAATGTAAATGTAAATGTAACCCATTATTTGAGGGGGCGTATTTAGGCAGTCTAAGCACCGGATGAGGGTCAGGCATCGAAAAGAGGAAATATGAACCGAAAAAATAATGTTGTGTAACGCGGCCCGTCCCCGTCCCCCTCCTCGAACCCGATCAACCGTTTGTCTATTCCCCAACGCACCTCCGTCACCTGCTCCAGGAGCTCAAACTTTTTCACGTTGTTGTCCCACTTCACGCGCAGCCCGCCCGGCACCGGCTCGAGGCAGCGCCACACCTTCTCCGTGCTGCCGCTGACCACCCCCTCCCCCTTGTAGCTGCAGTTGGATGGGGCGACAGGGGATGGGAGGACGGACGGGAGAAGGAGGAGGACGAGGAGTCAGGAAAGTAGGGCAGATATAAATGGAAAGGGTTCTCACTTGTCTTTATCAGTGCGGAACCGGCAGCATATATGCTAGCTGGATATATACAGTAGATGGCTAGCATGCCCCAATTATCCGAGGTATTACATAATTATAAAACTCAAAGAAGTCAACGTGGTGGTGGTGGGGGGGACAACGACAAAAAACATTATGCAACAGAGTGCTTAAGCATTAATGACCTTCACTAATAGCAACAACAACAACCACCACCACCACCAGCACCAGCAGCAGGCTACATCATCATGTCGCGGTAGAGTAGTAGTAGTAGCAGCACACAACTCACACATTTCCCGGGAACTCTGTGGAGGGACGCCAGGACACGATGACATCACTCTACGGAGGAGAATATGAAATATTGATGAGCTATTGAAGGCCGTATTGCGAGCGATCAATCAGTCTGATGGTCTGAGGTCATTACACTGTGGGTACAAACGATGATGGCGATAGTAGTAGTAGTAGTAGCAAAGGCTGCTTATGAACTGATATCGGCCTATATATCCCTCATTCTGTCATTATTCCATTTAACAATTATTATTACAATTATTAAATATTATACAATGCTAAATGGATTGCATTTATATCTCGCTTTTATCCAAAGCACTTTACAGTATTGCCTCACATTCACCCATTCATACACCGACGGCGGTGCCGACCATGCAAGGTAACAACCAACACGTCAGGAGCAGTTAGGGTTAGGTGGTGTCTTGCTCAGGGACACCTCAACACTTAAGCTAGGAGGCGGAGCCCGGGGATCGAACCAGCAACCTTCCTGCTGCCAGACAACCGCTCTTACCTCCTGAGCTACTGCCGCCCATACAAGGAGGAGCATTCTCTTACACAGAAGTAACAGATCATCAGTGACCCAGCCCTTATCTGTTCCTTATCTCATGCCGCCCATTAGTACAACCCGGTTAATCCAATATACAAACAAATCCAATATAACGTCCATGAGGCTGAGCAACGAGAGAGACACACACTACAAGAGAGAGATGACATTCTGGAGGATATTGGTGGTGATGATTATGATCCATTGAGGCCTACAGTGGACCACCTTGCATAGATCCAGAGTCTCTGCCTAAGCAGGTCATTGTTGACGTGTTGCACCAGTGGCCTGAGCAGCAGCAGCAGCAGCAGCAGCAGCAGGAAACGGAACCACTCAAATCCTATATATAATTCTATTTCTATTTTGTAATTTCTTATAATTACTATTCTTATAATTACTGTCGGCTGTCGGGCGTTTTGCACATAAAGTTTTTAACTCATTGCTTATACTAACGTGTAAACTGTGAAGTTACAATAAAAATACTTGACTTGACTTGAACACAGATCGGCATTACCATATCCCTGACCCTGTATTATAAAGATGGTAGCAGTGGTAGTGTAGTGTAGTCCCCGGATGAGGAAACATTGAAGCCATGTGCTTGATCGGCCCCTAAGTAACTATAATTGATCCACAATAAGGTCAGTCATTATCAGCCAATATACTGTTGTGGATGAATGCACACAGGGTCAAATCTGAAGCTAATCCCTAATTATTATTATTATTGGATAAGGCCTACTTATCCTTTGCACGGTAATGAAGATTAAGATGATTTGGCTGATGATGATGGACATCATTGTTTGATTGAAAACTTGTAATCCTGGTCCACCAGCACCACACCTGGGTGTTGTACCTTGTGTACACACAGGCGTGAGGATCATCATTATTATCATTGTCAGCTTAATGAGCAGCAGGGATGGGATGGAAATGGATCGTCGTTTGAACTAAGCATAAAATAAATAAGAGAAATAATTATAAAAATTAAAAAAATGATATAATAAATAATATGAAAATAACAAACTATAAGAATATAAACAATAATTATAAAAAATATCTAAAAATAATATAAACTATAAGAATAGAAACAATAATTAAAGAAATAAAAAAGTATAATATTTAAATAATATAAATTATAATAAAAACAAAAATTATAAAATGAAAAAATGACAAATAAAATACAAATAATAGAAAAATAATAGAAGAATATAAACAATCATAAAAATATACAAAATGATATAAAAATAATAGAAAAATTATCTACATTATAAGAATAAAAACAATTCTAAAAAAAAAGAATATAATATAATTCTAAAAATGTAAATTAAATAAACATTAGAAATAAAACATCAACAGCCATCCTGTCTGTTTATAATAATAATAATAATAATAATAATAATAATAATCAGATACACCTGCAGCTTTATTCATTCATTCATTCATTCATTCACCCGAGGCGACACAGCGGGTTGTCATGTCACAGTACAGTACAGCACATGATTATAATGTACAGGATCATTATCGATATTATTGATATTATTGATATTATTGATTGATTATTTACCGACTTCTTGCAGGTCTTCCAGCCGGACTCGTCCTTCTTGAAGCCCATCAGGCAGTCGGACACGACGGTGGCTTTATGGACATAATCCATGGTTCACACACACGAGGCTAAACGAGGCTGTGATCGGCTGTAATTCACCCACCAATATACAATATATAATATATAATATATAAGATTAATAAAATAAGAGCAGCAGGGCTGAGGGGAGCTACAGACCCATTGACACGAAGCTAAGCTAACGAGAGACACGTCCCGTCTTAACGCTCCTCGTTTCGTCCTCCCGACGCGGGTCATCGTCGTCCTGTCGGCGGGCAACAGAGACACGGAGAGGTAATCCATCGACCCGACGACCATGATGATCACAAATAGATTAAGATTGAAACGATCGACTCACCGACAGCCCATAGAAGCCAGCCGCAGCCACAGCCACAGTCACAGTCAGTCACCGGCAGCAGCAGCAGCAGCAGCAGCAGCGGGGAGACGTGGGCCACTAGCGCCACGCGTGGTGGAGGGAGGAACTGCAGCGGCTGGAGCTCAGTAAGTAAACTCTTTCCGATTATAAAGATTACAATGCAAAGATCAGGGTGAAAATGTGATTTTAATTCCAAACATTGATAATTTACAGTTGCAATTGTTTGTTTAATGAACACTGCTGGAAAAAATAAAAGTATGCTATATAGCAGCACAGTTAGGCTGTAAGTCGGTGCACGGGTCCGTACGCCGAGGTTGTTTAAAATAAATACATGATCCAAATAGAATGGCATAGGAATAAATACAAACCAATACATAGCCTGGCTACGACAAAAGGCGTTCATATTTGAAACCAATACATATACATATTTTTAAAAACCGAAAACGCTGAGCCTTGGTTCTACTATACTGCTGGGTGCCTTCCGATTGGATCAGCTGGTGGGCCGCAGCTGGCCCCCGGGCCGCATGTTTGACACCCCTGCTATACTGTATGTGTGTATGTATAGAGGACAACATATAGGATATGTGAGATACAAACACATGCAAATGTCCTAAATACAGACATACATTACATTAATTACCTTTCATCATCATGTGCAATATTCTTAATATTCTTTATATCATGTGCAATACTTCCTCTTACCATTATTATTATTATTATGACCCTTTTATTACACTTCAACTATTGCCAAATTGCTTTTGCTGACTGAATATCTTATCCTACCTATATTTTTATACTTCTCTAGACTTACTGTACATTTGTAAATCTGTTATATTATTTTTTATTATTCTACTGTTTATTTCTCAATTGTTTTATTCTATTGCTATGCAACCTGGCACAATAATTTACTTTGGGATCAATAAAGTTCTATCTTATCTTATCTTATATGTGAGATACAAACACATGCAAATGTCCTAAATACAGACATAAATACACAACGTGCAACAAAGACTGTTGTACACAACAGTACTCTTGAGCGGTGGGGAACCACGACCCCTGACCCTGCAGCTTTCGGTGGTACCTTTGACACACAAAAATGAAGCAGCAACAATAAGCAAGTCTTGATGGCAGTCCTCAGGGGCTGTGGTGCAGTGTTCATCATACCCACAGACAGAGAAAGACAGTTTTCGTGGAGGCTGTGTTTGGTATGTGCGCCTGCAGACTGCCAGGCTTGCTGTCTATGCTATGTGTTGTCTATGCTTTCTATAGCTCACATTATTAAGTATTCAAGTCCTTCAAAGTAACAGTATAATCATAATTTCAGTCTCACAGGCCGATAACAAGGGAACCCTTGTAAGCGGTTCTCAATACAACCGTCTAACATGGGTGAGATCATCCTGAACAACAAAGTACAACTAGAAAAGGCAATTTCTGAAGAAATTGCGGTGTGAATGCTGTATTCTGAAAGGCTGACGCTAGACTGAATTGCTGGCTTGTATGTGGAGCTGAAAGACTATGAAGAATTGGAAATCTGAATCGCTTGTTTTGAATATTTTCTCAAAGTATGAATGGGAATGTATGAAAGATGTAGAAAAGGTAAATGTTTGAATGAGCTTTGTAGCTGAAGCAGGAATGAGTTGAATATGTTATTGAAAGGCTGACGCTAGACTGAATTGCTATCTTGGAAGTTCGAGCTAAAGGACTATGAAGAATTGGAAATCTGAATCACATGCTTTGAATATTTTCAAAATGTATAAATGGGAATGTATGAAAGATGTAGAAAATTTAAATGTTTGAATGAGCTTTGTAGCTGAAAGTAGGAATGAGGTTGAATATATTATTGAAAGGCTGATGCTAGACTGAATTACTGGCTTGAATGTGGAGCTGACAGGACTATGAAGAATTGTACATCTGAATCACTTGTTTTTGAATATTTTCTCAAACTATGAATTTGGAGCTGAAGGACGGTGAAGAATTGTACATCTGAATCACTTGTTTTGAATCCGATTACGTTTGGAATCCATCGGATTCCAAAACTTACAGTACAGCTTTAGCACCACTTGGGTGAGGACATGGTTACATTTAGAAAAGGATTGGAAGAGAAAATATTTTGGACAATTTCTGTCATTTAGTTCTCTGTAAACTGAGTGTCATGGACGTAGGGTTTCGAAAGTTCCCCCCATTCCCATTTCAATCGGGGAAAAATTGATCTTGAAAAACATTGAATATTTCGAAAGTATGAAGGTATGAATAATAAAGAAAAACTAAATAGCACCATACTATCCTAAATTAACTGAATCTATTTAAAAAACTTTGAACAGTAGTTTCTACGTTGATAACACTGCTGGAGTATAGAGATACAGGCAAAAAAACACAGCGGAATAATAATAATAAGAAAAATAAATAAGTAGAATAACATATGTTGTGAATGCTTCTCAGCATTCACACCAATTACAAGATTGAAAGAAAATATAACAGAGAGATTAAGAGAGAGATTAATCATGTTCATCAATCACCAGTATCCAAGGCAACCAAACTTCACCCAAAAAGTCCAAACAAAACGTAGTAGTAGTTTGTAATAGTTTTATATGCATATAAAGCACACTTCTTACGTGATCACATGTAATTATTAAATAGTATTGAAGGAGCAGCATTCTCTTACACACTACACACTGAAGTTAAAATGTTATAAATATATATACTTTGCGGTCTCAATTGATAATTACTTCTTTGTAACACAAATCCTTGGTCAGCAAGCATATTGTTGACATATTGTTGCCACGACTTCACACGTTGGAGCAAACCATTTCATTGGACCGAGACACGTTGAGATCCATACTGGCTTTGGACTTTTTCTTGGCCAGCTTGCCTTGCCTGGCGTCGGACTTGAGATATCGCTGCTTGTTGTGGATGACCTGGATGTACTGGTCGGTGCTGCTGTTCTGCTGGTCACTGCTGGAGCCCAGGGAGGCGGAGTCGGACTCGGTGAGGCAGGGCTCCAGCTTGGCCTTGGACCGGGTCTTGGGCTTGACCTGGGCCGCCTCCACCAGCCTGGCCACGCTGGGCGGCTGCTGGCCGTGGCGCCCCGGGGACTGGGCGGGCTGCCGCCGGGGTTGCCGCCGCCGCGCCGCCGCCGCCGCCGGGGGGGGCTCCACTCGTCTGGCGCTGGCGTGGGAGCAGGCGTACGCCTCCAGCTCGTCCCAGTCGATCTCGCCGTCGTCCTCTTCCTCGTCGTCGTCGTCCTCCTCCGCCCCTGCCAGGACCGCCCCTCGCCGCCGGCCCCTGGCCCCAGGGACGTCCTTCCCCACGGACGCCTGGCTCGCCACGCGCTCGCCAATGTAGAATCGCGCCGGCTGGTAGAGGTCGGAGAGGGAGCGCGGGCGACGGCCGTCCTGTCCGAACGAGCCCCGCTTCGCGGCCTTCTTCCTCCCTTCCATCGCCACCGCCACCCCCACCCCCACCCCCACCCCCAGCCCACCCTCCTCTTCCTCCTCACTGAGGTGGGGGGGCTGCGAGGCCAGGGACCTCTGGGACTGGAGCGGCGGGTGGTGGCGGTGGTGGGGGGCGCGCGGCGGGGCGACAGGGGCGTATCGCTTGTTGCCAGCGCCGCCGCCGCGGCCGCCGCCGCCGCCGCCGCGGGGGTACAGGTCGGCGGGCCCGTCCGCGCCGCAGTAGTGGCGGGGGATGCGCGTGGCGGAGCGCAGCAGCTTCCTGCGCGCCTCGTGCTCGTTCAGGATGACGTATCGCGTGGCCACGTGCGGGCGCCGCCCCCCCGCGTAGCTGTGCGCCGTGACGATGCCCGCGCCTGCCGCCGCCGCCGCCGCCGCCTCGGCCGGGTGCGGGCTGGGCCGCGCCATCTTGCGGTACAGCGGGTCCGAGTAGTGGACGACGTCGTCGGGGAAGCAGGGGCCGGGGGCGGGGCCGGGGTTGTAGGCAATGTGGCGGTACGACTTGGCCCTGCAAGAGCCGTTGGGGCCCCCGAGGAACGGAGCCGACTGCTGCCTGCGGGGAACGTAGGTTAGTTTACCAGATCCGTTCATCCAAAGCGACTTACAGGGGGATTCTGATGCTACAGCTACACTGCAGATATTGGGGATTGAACCCAGCACTTACGGCTCAGAGTCTAACACTATATTTAACGAGCCATTGCACTATTCTTAGCCCACCAAAAAAGTTGTCCTTTTTGGCCGAGATCTACAAAATATCTTTAGTCCCTGGGTATGAAAAGGCCAAATCCACACTGGTGGGCTTGATGCCATCGAACGGTTAAATTAGGTTAAATTACATCACATTTTAATCTTAAATTACATCCAATTGTCATATCTAGGTCATATTTATGGACATATATGGACAGAACAGCTTTGCTTCTATCACAGAGTAGCAGGACACTCAACCAAAGTAAATATACTATGCACAACACGATATACCTTTAAAAACAAGTTGTATTACACAACGATACAATGGTTACCCTCTCCTCAATACATAAACATGTGTTCGTATTCTAAAGTGGTGCAGACTGGTCTGGCGTGTCGGCTTCTGTCAGGGCTCTCGTGTACGTGAACATGGAGTATGGAGTATGGAGTACGGAGGCGGAGACCAGACCTCGTGGGTACGTGCTCCGGCCGCTGCTTGGGCAGCATCGCCACCGGCGGACTCTTGGAGGATCCCGCCACCGCC
>PIJE02000949.1:27500-30000 GCA_002895965.2 Coryphaenoides rupestris | reverse complement strand
TGAACAAAGAGCAACCTCTGTTTGAATTGGATGACTGTATTCTCACAATTCAAGCCAAGTTCAAGATTCAAGATTCAAGAACTTTATTTGTCATATACACATCCTGAAAAGTGGCAATGTTCAGCGGAATCAGAATCAGAATCAGCGGATCAGAATCAGAATATTTACAATATTAACAGTAAAAAAGTGAGAAATAGAGAAATGAGAAATAGATATTCAATCAATCTTAGAATATATGTGTCTGTTTAAGGAAAAAGTCGTGATGTAGGGGTCATCAATTGGCACATTGTGATGGCCGTGGGCCTTGGGAAACGTCGCGGTCCCAAACTCACAAACTTGCTCTCCAGGTCCCAGCAGCAGCAGTCACTGAGGTAGCGCACCACCAGGCCCCGGATGAAGTCGATCAGGAGGATGCTGGCCACCGTGAAGATCATGTCAATGATGGACAGCTTCAGCATCTCCTGTCACACACACACACACACACACACACACACACACACACACACACACACACACACACACAACACACACACACACACACACAGTTGAATGTAGTGTTAAACATGCTTGCATCTGACAAGTTATAGAAAGGCCCATGCTGCCCCCTAATGGCCATTTGTTGTATTACTAGTTATTGCCTAATGACTTTTGAGAGAGAGAAAGAGAGAGAAGAGAGAGAGAGAGAGAGATAGGGGGAGAGAGAGAGCAGACAGTGGTAGGTGATAGAAACAGAGAGAGATGGAGAGGTAGAAACAGAGAGTGATAAGTGATAGCAACAGAGAGCGACGGAGAGACAGAATGAGAGGGAGATGGACCTGTCCAACGTAGGTCTCCCAGCAGGGGTCCTGCTGGGAGCGAGCGTTTTTCTCAAACACAGCCGTGCGGTTGGTCAAGGCCACCAGGACGTTCTTGCTGCCGCTGGCGTTGCCAAAGACGCTGCCGGCGTCCAGCGCCTTGGCGATGGTTGCCATGGTTGCGGTAGTGGTCATCATGGTGGTGCTGATGTTGATGTTGTTGTTGTTGTTGTGTCCAGGGAGGGAGATCTCTGAGACAAAGGTGGAGAGGCTCTCCACCTCCGGCTGGGAGATGGTGGCCAGGAAGGAGGTGGAGTCAGACCAGTTACCAGGAACCACCTGGATCTGGATGCACACACAAATACAGTATATATACATGCACACACACACACACACACACACACACACACACACACACACACACACACACACACACACACACACACACACACACACACACACACTGGGGTATTGGCCCATTTGCACCACTGCATGGCGACACCAGTATAATAATAATAATACCGGTGGTTGTTACTGGTTCACTAGTACTGGTTAGGGTGCTGGTTCCTAACTCGTACCAGGTGTACCAGTAACCAGGGGGCGGTGTACTCACCGCAGAGCTCATGCTGTTGACCTTGTCCAGCAGGGCGATGATGAGGCTGTACAGGTTGCCCAGGTACAGCACCAGAACCCTGCAAACACACTCTGCACTCACTTCAGTGCATCCAGAAATAAACTCTTTTTTGTTTATTCAATGGGAGTTTCTTTACTTCATATGGCAAACTCATATCTAACAACAATAACTGAACCTCTGTGTGTGAGGATGCTGCATTTACATTTACATATACATTTACATTTACATTTAGGGCATTTGGCAGACGCTTTCATCCAAAGCGACTTACAATGAGTACATTTGTTGAAAGAGAGACAGCAATATATCACTGTGGTACATAAAGATAAGAATAGAGCAGGTTTCAAGCATTCATAGTTGTGAGGTTAATGTATAGTATAGGTCTGTGACCTTGTTGAGGTGCTCTGTTGTTTTTGTTGTTGGTGCTGTTGTCGTTGTAGTGGTTGTTCTTATTTTAATTGTCTGTTTGTGTGTCTGACAATTGCTGTTTGGCGCATGATGAATTTCCAAAAGGACTAATAAATATAACGATCTATCTATCTATCTATCTATCTATCTATCTATCCATCCATCCAATTGAAATTACTGTTGAGATGGATAGAAATATTTAGATGTACAGTAAACAATATATATGTGAGAACAACATCTGTACCAATATAACAGGCTAGGTCGTTGTGTATGAAGGGTGACTGGTGGTCCAGGTGACTGTGGCTCAGTGTGTGCCGCAGGTGTGTCGTTGTCACCTGGCCAGCTGGAAGCGGAGGGAGGTTCTCGGGTGGTACATCTCCAGCTGGGACACCAGCTCGAACGCAGACGGAGCGATCATGGTGATCAGAGACACCACCACGCTGACCTGGGATGGACAGAGAGGGGACAGGTTTAGCTGGGGGTGGTGGGGACAGAAATGACCCGGCCTTACGAGGAACACTATCGGTCTCAATGTTGTTATTACTGCATCTCATTGAATTTGTACTAACTATTTTTTATTATTCTGTTGTATTGCTATGCAACCTGGCACAAGAATTTCCTTCGGGATTAATAAAGTTATATCTTATCTTATCTTATGTAGTCAGGA
>PIJE02000949.1:17500-22500 GCA_002895965.2 Coryphaenoides rupestris | reverse complement strand
TTAAATGCTTCAGTTAACGATTACTTTTGTCGTTGCTGCTTGGACGGTAATTACAGTTGATCTGGAAGCAGGGGAGGGTAATGACAGCGTTATTATCGGGATGGGGGGGGAGAAATAAAACATGGGAATGGGATCGGAAGATTGTGTGATAAGCGAGCGGCCGGGTGGACATTGCGTTCCTGTGTTTTCGGCAGGAGACATAAATGACTTTTTCTTCCCGCTCCGGCCGTCCTCGGGATGTTAAAGGTGCGGGATGGACCATTAACCTACCGAGTCCTACTGTGTCCTGAAGCACCCAAGCGGCACCCAGCTGTAATATCAGACTTTAAGATCAGGATGGAGACAGGCGTGAAGTCTCGAGGCATGCAATTAAAACTAAGAGAATTAGATTTTTGTTTCAGAAATATTCATATTTTATCTTCACATTTGATTCACTGAATGAACAACATTAAGAAGGTAAGTCCTCGGCTGTCAATGCCCCCAATGCAGACATTAACACATACAAACGAACACACACACACACACACACACTGACACACACACACACACCCAGGGGGTCACCGACCTCTGGTAGGACGATGAAGGCTCCGGTCATGATGGTGAGGACGATGTTGATGCCAAACAGCCAGCGCAGGAAGATGAAATAGGAGGCCACGCCAGAACCAAAGTGACCTCGCCGAGGAAGGGCCAAGCAGAACATTTAGGCGGGAAAATACATCAATATATCCCAACGACCATGTGGATAATGTGACTTAGATGTTCCTTGGCATGTCTTTATTATATGTCATTATTAATAGTATTTAGCATTGTTTAGCATATTGTATGTTCTTAGATGTTGGTAATGCACTCAGAATGGCACGTCTGCTCTTATCCCAGCTATTATGCAGGCAACCTAGCAATATTATATGATATTATATTATTATTATTCTATACATTTATTATTCTATGATATTCTATTAGCCTTGCAATTCTGAATGCTCGAAACTGGCTCTATTCTTATCTTTATGTACCACGGCGATATATTGCCGTCCCCATCAACAAATGTACTCTTTGTAAGTTGCTTTGGATAAAAGCGACATGCCCTAAATGTAAATGTAAATGTTCCTCAAACTACTAGAGTACTACTAGAGAATATACAGAATTAAGATTGGAAAGAAAGGAATAGGCTACATGAATACAGGAATCAGGAGTCTAAAAATAATGAAAAATAGTTGTGTATCGACATAAATAAAGACGTGTATGTTCTTTATATCTCACTTTCTATCTTCTTGATTCTCATCTCCCAGGGAACGAAGAGCACCACGATGTTGTAGAGCAGTCTGGAAAGTTTCTTCAACAGCTGTCCCGATAGATTCATCAATAAGGGGAACAGAGTTCCATGGAACACAATTATTTCACAACAACCACATTTGCATTTCCCTCATTTGCTTGTAAATCACAATTATTATGACGACGAAAAACGATCATAATTGTAATTCCAACTCCTATTTACGCGGGCCACTCGATAAATTCCCATTTTGGGGCAGATGCTCATGAATCAGTTTGAGTCGGCTGAACCAGATAAGTTCTAATTCCAGTTAACTGGGACTTGATCTTTGTAATAAATAATTCATCGGCAGTGCGCTTGCAAAAAGTCAATTAATGCTAATGGCGCTTGAGCTGCCCGGGCCAATGCTTCTGGAACATTTTAATTAAGGCGAGCCATAACAACAGGGGATAAATCTGCTCCGTGCATGGCTGGGCGATGCCTCTATCTCTCGGGCTCTTTGTGTGTGTGTGTGCATGTGTGTGTGTGCATGTGTGTGTGTGTGCGTGTGTGTGTGTGTGTGTGCGTGTGTGTGTACATGCACTGTCCCACTCCACTGTTGATTCGAGTGTAAAAATACGGAGAATTAGAAAGTGCAAGCATGTGAGCAAGTTGTAGTTTTATGAGGCTATCAGTACAGATTAGACTACCGGAAGTCAGCATGATGTGTGTGTGTGTGTGTGTGTGTGTGTGTGTGTGTGTGTGTGTGTGTGTGTGTGTGTGTGTGTGTGTGTGTGTGTGTGTGTGTGTGTGTGTGTGTGTGTGTGTGTGTGTGTGTGTGTGTGTGTGTGCGTAACAGACAGCTCTAGTACCGCATTGCAGGAAAAAGTTGCAAAAAGCTCAGCACAAGCAAAGTCTGATGGAGATTAATTTGAGACCGTAAACAGGCCGCAAGCAGGCCGTAAACTAACAGGCCGTTTCTCACTGGCTCATCGCTTCCTTCGGGAGATCTGAGCAACAATCCAAACCTGGAGAATCATTTAAACTATCTGCCAAGCATAGACCACATTAGGGAATCCACATGACAATCAGTCAATAAACTAATTAATTGTATGATTAATATTTGTAATGATGCAATTTGTAATGTCTAATATTGAAAAAATATAGAAAGTATGACTTGTAATAATACTATTGTATGAAAATGTAATTAATATTCGAATTAATAAAATAAAAATAAAAGTTTTTCTTTTGCTATATTATGAATAATATTCATTATTGTCAAACGGATGGTTGGTTGCAGAATAAAAGTGTGTGTGTGGTGTGTGGGCATGCGTGTGTGTGTGCGTGCATGATTGCCTGTGTGTGTGTGTGCGCATGTGTGTGCGCCTGTGTGTGTGTGTGTGGGCATGTGTGTGTCTGTGTGTGCGTGCGTGCGTCTCTGTGTGTGTGTGTGTGTGTGTGTGTGCATGTGTGTGTGCATGTGTTGGTGTGTGTGTGCCTGTGTGTGTGCGGGTGCGTGTGTGTACTGTTTAATTGCTGTTTGTACCTACATCAGCCCCTGCGGCCTGGTACCCTCTGGTCCGGGTCAGTCTGCCTTCGTACTTCAACACGATCTCCCGGGCCTGCCTGCCACGCCCACCAGGGGGGAGGAGGGTAAGGACACGGGTCTTAGACAGGCTAGTGGTGTGTGTGGTTATCGTACAGTGGACAGAGATGGTCACTGACAACTGTGTTGTGCCAAAGTACATTACCTAAGTTATCAAAGTACGTTCTTTTACAGGTTGTATTTATTAAGTAAGGTGGTAAGAGCGGTTGTCTGGCAACAGGAAGGTTGCTGGTTCGATCACCGTGCCTCCTAGCTAAGTGTGGAGGTGTCCCTGAGCAAGACACCACCTAACCCTACCTGCTCCTGACGTGTTGGTTGTTACCTTGCATGGTTGACACCGCCGTCGGTGTATGAATGGGTGAATGTGAGGCAATACTGTGAAGCGCTTTGGATAAAAGCGATGATATAAATACAATCCATTTTAATTAAGGATCATCATAGCCAAGATTATCTTTACAGGGTCACACTTTCAAATGGTGGAATAGGTTGTGGTGGTATTTGTATATGGTATACAGTACATTGTAAATGGTACACAGCAGCAGAAGGGCCAGCCAGACATACGCTGCTGGTGCCACACCACAGTCATTTCATGTGGGTTTCTTTGGCCAGAAGCCTGATTGGCCCCCTGGTGTGAGACATGTCTTTACAGCGCCGGGCCGATGGCGATACTCTCCGGACCTTGTATAACTTAATAGAGCACGGCGCGAACAATCAGTTCCACACACTGATGGAGACAGTGTGTTTGCGTGTGTGTGTGTGTGTATAGTGTGTGTGTGGGAGAGAGAGAGAGAGAGAGAGGGTGCAAATATCTGAGTGTGTGTGTGTGTGTGTGTGTGTGTGTGAGTGTGTGTGTGTGTGTGTGAGTGAGAGAGTGTATGTATCATTGTGTGTGTATGTGTGTGTGTGTCGTCTGTATGTATCAGTGTGTGTGATGTGTATGTATCTGTGTACGTATCTGTGTGTGTGTGTGTGTGCATGTATCTGTGTGTGTGTTTGTGTGTGTGTGTGTGTGTGTGTGTGTGTCGTGCATGTGTGGACGCACGCGTGTGTTTCAGGGGGTCGGTGGGGTGGGCGTTAATAACTGAATTAACATTTCTCTGCTGTGAAATATACGATGCGTCTCAGTGGGAGTAATCATAGGCACTGAGCCAGAGATTACGGAGGGGGGGGGGGCGCCGGGGGGGCGGGGGGGCACCGTCCCAGCAGCCCGCGATAAGGCCAATAAAACCATGCAGCAATAACAAACCTCCATATAAAACCTGCTCTGCATCAGCTCTCCGCCGCCATTCATCCTTCTCTTCCTTCCTCTCTCCTCATCCTCCCCTCCCTTCCCTTTCCCTCTTTCCCTTCAACTCTCTCCTTTCCCTCTTTTGCTCCAACTCAACTCAACTCTCACACACATTTTAGCTGTTCTCCATCCACCTAGTTCTCTCTCCATCCATCTAACTCTCTACTCTCTCTTCACCCATCTCTCATCCTCTCTGACTCACTCTCTTTAATTCTCTCTCTCCCCCTCTCCCTCTCTCTCTCTCTATCTCTCCAATTTGCAGTAAAGACACTCAAAATTCACATTATATGATACGTCCATATGTCCATCCATCCACCCATCCATCCGTCCGTCGACCGCATCATTTGAGGCCAACCTGGTTCACAGTTACAGTTATAATTCATTCCCAGACGCGGTACCAGAGACCAGGAGACAGAGCAGCAGAGAGAGCGCTGGGTCAGGGTCAAAGGGCATGGCTTGTTAGCGCCACGAGACAGGGGATAAGTGTTCAGCGCTATTTCGTATTACAACGGCTGGTCTCCATCCATCCACTCAACCCCCGACCACCCACACACCCACGCATGGCCGCGCATTCGTCAACATTAGTATTCATTTTATGATACATTATGCATTGCAGCTAACGTTAGGACTGCTAACGCTAGCTGTCAAAGAGTCGCTGGTGTTAATAGAGAGGAAGTGGTCTCATTAGCATAACCTCGCCTCATGGAACTCATGTTTCTATCCCGATGAAAACATTGAGGCATACTGGCAGGAGATCGCTTGGAGATAAAAACCAGCAACATAAGCAGTCTCATCGTAGATAATACGTCCAACTATAAGTCTTTATCTCATGAGTGGAAATGTGTGCAAAAGGGAACACA
>PIJE02000949.1:0-12500 GCA_002895965.2 Coryphaenoides rupestris | reverse complement strand
TATCTACGAGGTTACGTGCAGTTGGCCAGGGGAAAGATTCTCTATGGAGATTTACAGGGAAAAGTGTGTATGAAGTGTGCCCAAAAATAAGGAATCAAGGACCATATTTCATATTTTGAATCGTGTCTTTCAATCGTCAATGTTGTTGTTTTGGAATGTGCTTTGCGGTTGGTGTTTACAAGATAATAATGTCTCATGTCAACACACTTCTATTTTGTACTTCTATTTTGACACATGTTTTATACATGCTTCAGGCATAAACAGATATGTATAGACATGTAACAGACATGATAAATCAGCATATTCATCTGTTGAAGAAAGATGATTCATCTAAAGGAAGCACATTAGATGGCACATTAGTGGACGATGTGCATCTGTAAACACAGACAATAAAGATCATGTATGATGGTGATGATGCATATTATTATATTATTATTATTATCATGTTAGGCCTCGGACGCAGGAGCGTCACCATTACTGCGCTTAGGGCCCCATCTCCTGGCCAAAGAAGGAGCTGCGCGTACCTTGAAATCATATAAACTATATATAAAAACGATATATTAAATCATATAAACTATATATTAAATCATATAAACGATATATTAAATCATAAAAACGATATATTAAATCATATAAACGATATATTAAATCATATAAACTATATATTAAATCATAAAAACGATATATTAAATCATATAAACGATATATTAAATCATAAAAACTATATATTAAATCATATAAACGATATATTAAATCATATAAAACGATATATTAAATCATATAAACTATATATTAAATCATAAAAACGATATATTAAATCATATAAACGATATATTAAATCATAAAAACTATATATTAAATCATATAAACGATATATTAAATCATAAAAACTATATATTAAATCATATAAACTATATATTAAATCATATAAACTATATATATACCGTAGGCTTGTCTTTCTGTGACGTTTATCTGTATTTAACTTCTGTGTTTGCGCCCTGGTTAATTTTAACGTGTTATTGTTGTTGACAGATAGACAGATAGACAGACAGACAGATAGATATATAAATAATAAATAAATAATAAATACAGGCATAGATATGCAATTGTGGGCGTGGCTAAGCCGTTCGCGGACTCCCACGTGACAGGGCTGTGACGGGATTGGATGACGCCAGAGCGGCGTGAGACATCAGACTGGCGGTTTAAACAATTTTTATTTTCATAATTTGTTTGTTTATTCATATTCATTTGTATGTTGCCGTTTATTGTGCAATAATCAATAATCACCTTATCACTTTTTTTCGGACAATTTCTGTCATTATTCCTGTAAACCTTATCCGATGGATTCCAAACGTACAGTACAGCTTTGGCACACTTGGGGTGAGACGTGGTTACATTTAGAAAAGGATTGGAAGATAGATTTTTAAGTTAATTTTTAGAACTTTAGCAATTTTTTCCACCTGCAGAAAAATCCATCATGGCAGACTTTATGGGTTCTTGAGGCAAATTTGTTCCCCATGAGGAAATATACAAGGATACCTGGTTTCATAAAGTTTCATCAAACAGGGTGGAAATGGCAGCATTTTGAAATTTCCGTTTTGAATCGGTTACTGTAGCGCCACCTATGGACGAATCATAGTCATTCTTTCTGGCATAATTACTCATGGTCTGGACATGGTCATTTATAGCATTTTTGGTCAAGGACTTTTTGAGCTATTTGACCAAACCAAGGAAAAGAATTTGAGTCCTTAAGAAATGGTCTGTTCTGGTTTCTATATGCATTGTCATACTAAATACATACTGTAAACTGGTTTGGGTTTATGTTAAAGCATTTTATTTGTTTTGTTGTTGTTGTTCTGGTCTTCCGGTTTTGTGCGTGGCTTGGCGCGGTGTAAATGACGTCACGGCAGTTCGCGCAGCCGTGTTATGACGACCCCGCCCACGTCGAGGAGGTACTATATGGTACTCAGTTGTAATGGAAACAGACCCGAAAAGTACCATGCCGTGCCGTGCCGTGCCGTACCGCGCCGTACAGTGACCGTGGAAAAGGGGCATAACATGGCCAAGCTTGATGAGGACTTCTTATCTGTTGACCTAGACATTGCACATTAACCCTTGTGTTCAGGTCATGTTTTTGAACATTGGATTCTCATCCAATGTTCGTTGGTCTGGTGGACCCACCGCATTATTGAGTTTTTAAATCAATAAAGCCATAACAACTTATGTAAAAAATACTTAATGGTCCCCCCTTATCACTTTTTGACAATGACAATTTCTGTCATTATTCCTGTAAACTGTATCCGATGGATTCCAAACTTACAGTACAGCTTTGGCACACTTGGGGTGAGACATGGTTACATTTAGAAAAGGATTGGAAGAGAAAATATTTTGGGCCAAAAGTCCAAATATTGTAATGGTCCCCCCTTATCACTTTTTTTCAGACAATTTCTGTCATTATTATTCCCACTTCGCCACTCCTAACCATCCCTAGAAGGAGGGATCCCCCATTCTGTGTTCCTTCTCAAGGTTTCTTCATTTCTTCTTTGAGAATGCAAGGAGTTTTTCCTTGCCCTTTGTGGGGGCTAGGGTTAGGGGCCCAGTGATGCACCTGTGATGATGTCCTGCCATAAAAGGACATCTGCCCAGTGATGCACCTGCAATGCATCAGCGATGGAAGGTGCTATATACCAGTGGTCCCCAACCACCAGTCCGCGGACCGGTACCAGAGAAAGAATGCGTTCTCTTATCGAGCTTATGACGAGGCTCAAGACATCACTTGCCCCCTGCCAAACAGTAGCTCAGAAGAAGACCCCTGCCAGAGAGCAGCTCAGAATAAGAAGAAGACTGTCCGTGTATAGCTGTTACTAGCACTCTGATTGTACTGTACATAGGCTCTCAATCATTATCACAATGGCACACATGTATAAAAACATTGCAAATAAATGTAATTAAATTATTGTTGCTATTTTTTGTACCTTTTACAACTTCTGCTTGCATTTTTTATCATGTAGCCTGTGACAATAAAAAAACTTGAAACTTCAACTTCATCTTATATTCATATTCATAATAGGCTTTATGTTCAAAACTCGTTGACCTAATGTTAACCCAGCTAGTGGGCCCCACTGAGGCCTACTGTAGTCCGGACGATAGAAACGTCCAATTTGATTATGTTTATTTACATTCATCTTCCCAACTACGGGGGCTCTACAGTTTCAGACAGAATGGCCAGTAATGGTCTGTTGGTAGAATCATGGTTTGTCATTTTGGAACTATTCATAGAATAATACATGGGGTTCATTGTGCATAACCATATAGATTAGAATTATGAATGCTGCCTTTAGTGAATTTAATGTATTACTTTTTAGTAAGTTTACTAGCCGACATTGTCATTGAAAAGCCCATCAGACCAGACAGATAATGACAGCTAGTCCAGTGGGGGAGTGGTTGGGGTTAACCAGCTATTGTTCCCACCCATTACCTGGCTGTGAGAGGTGTGAACAGCTCTGAATCTTTAAAGCTGTTTTTCTCTGCTTAGTGATTTCAGGTGTAACAACATTCACAGAAGCATATCTTCTTCAAATATTTGCAGAATGCAATGCATGGCACATCATTTGAAAGCTTACAATTTACACTTTCATAATCTGTAAAAGACTGAAAAATGACCGTGGCAGACATCAGGACCAAACCGCCAGTGGGGGTCACATTCTTTTTATATGCTATGGAACCTTTGTGAGTATGAAATAAAGTTTTAATTGAATTTAAATTAACCGCAGTCGTGCAATGTTGTTGAAGCTGTATGTTTCATGTTCGGCCCAGGTAGGCGGCGTTCCCCAAGTTTTACAATCATAACCACCTGCCAGGAAGGACCCAACATGGCGGCTGAAAGTGAATTGTATAGCATAGCAATATAGCACTGCTGCGACCCTTACAAATGACTAGAATGCAGGGAATTAAGTCTGTGAAAGTGATGTATATACAGTACATATGCCATATGGTGTACCCTTCCCAAGTTTACAACACTGAGTGCGCATGAAACTGAGAGTGTGCATGCCAGTTGATGCTTTACCAGTTGATACTCTATTATGCTTTTCACACTACACTTAACCCCGGGTTAAGGACGCATTTAACCCCGCATTTAACCCCGGGCTAAGCAGTGTTTCACACTTGCATTTTTGAAAGAGGGTTAGCACCGCTTTTAACCCTGGGTTAACAAACCCCGCTACGAAGCAGGGTTAGCACCGATTTTGCGGTGCTATCCCCGAAATGCGGTGGCAAGAACAATAGTGTGAAACATTGTGGGGTTAGAGCGTAACAGCGATATCAACGACTATCCATCCAACCACAGACCGCAACCTCACCTCGTTTAAATATTAACGCGCTAATCACACGCGCATCTGTGAAGGCGATCTTGACCATCTGAGCCGGAGGAAAGTAAACCGTCTGAAGATACTAGCCAGCTAGCTAATAGCGAAAAATAGCGAAAATGTCCAAAGATGGTCAACGAATAAAGTAATGACGAGACAAATTTGTTTCTACAACTATGTCCCGAACAGTCAGTACAGGATAAGTACTGGATGGTACTGTGAGGAACAGCAGAGTATTTCGTGAACTGGCAGTTAACAGAGGCAGGATACCACCGCACACCTGGCCGTGAACAAAAGTCGCGTAAATATTCAAATGAGAATGTTAACCCGGGGTCTACAAGCTTACAGTGTGAAATCCTGGACACTGACTCGACTGTAACTGTAATTGCTGTCTCCTTCAACAAATGTACTCTTTGTAAGATGCTTTGTGTGGGTTTTTCCTGTAAGCCTGCATACAACTCTCCAGGCATAAACCCTATAAATTAACTAAATGTGCTCATAAAAAAAGGGTTAGTTTCAGTGATATTGATGCACTTTATTAATTCCTGCATGAGTCACCCAGCTAATAAGTCCCATTTAGCCTCATAGTCATCAGTTTTTGCTGTGTGTGTGTGTGTGTGAATTAGTGAATTTGAGGACATCTCTCTCTTTCTCTCACTCTCTCTCTCTCTATCTCTCTCTGAATTAATCCACACCATCTCTCTCTCTCTCTCTCTCTCTATCCCCCTCTCTCTCTCTCGCTCTCTCTCTCTCTCTCTCTCTCTTTCTCTCTCTCTCTTTCTCTCTCTCTCACTCTCTCTGGCCTAGCTCCCTGCCAGCTAGCTGTGGATTAAGTCTTTTGTGTGGAAGGCTGTGAGGCAGTCTGTGGCCCCTCGGGGCCGCTGTTCCAGCACGACAAGCATTCAGAGTCAGAGTCAGAGACACCCTCCTGCCCCCGGAGCTCCACATGAGAACATGTGTACAGTATCTTTGTTCATTCAGACGCCACCTTCATCCCCAACTGAGCAGACTGCAGTCCCACTGCATTAGGATGAGGAGCAGATCCCTCAGTGCAGGATTAACAGCGCGCCGCATAATCTCATTACCGGAACGCAAGGCAGATGCTCACATATTTGCCATTGTTCATGTTCATTATTTTGATGTGGTGTGCGTGTGTGTGGGGTTCTGTTTTAACACAGATCCTTTTTCAATAAAGCAACTGAACTGGGACAGCTTGTGAGACACTGGGGTGCCATGAGACGGAGGTACACTTCACTTCACGGCGGTCCTGTGTTTTTAACCTGCTGCGCTAATATTTTGATTCGCTCTCAACAACATAACCAAATCTATCTGCCGCAACTATTTGTAAGACAATACGTTTCCAGCGTCTGTGCCCCTCACTCGGTGTGATGAATTAAACAAGTAAAATTAACAACAAATATTGACAACATTTCAGCAGGGAAGCCAGACAACTTCCAGAGAGCAGCTCTATTCATAATGCATTACTGCCTACCATTGAGTCAGGACCAGACCAGCATGATTCAGTTCATCCCACCCATGCCTAACGGAATGCAATGTGCTGCGGTTCAGCCTCGGCCCACTAGGGGTCAGTGTAACATTGTGCTGTCGGGACACCTTTGTTCTTAATTGTCTGACTGCAGCAGTGCTGCAATGCAATGTAGACAGACAGGGGTGGGACCTCCGGCACTCACTCGCTCACAAACATGCAGACGAGAGATGAGAAAAAACACACCATGTGCCAATATGCACCAATATGCACCAATATGCACCAATATGCACCAATATGTACCAATATGCACCAATATGTACCAATATGCATGAATGTTGAATGAATTCCCCTCTCTCTCTCTCTCTCTCTCTCTCTCTCTCTCTCTCTCTCTCTCTCTCTCTCTCCTCTCTCTCTCTCTCTCTCTCTTCTTCTCTTTTTTTCTTCTCTCTCTCTACCTGCTCTCTCTTCCTCTCTCTCTCTCTCTCTCCTCTCTCTCTCTCTCTCTCTCTCTCTCTCTCTCTCTCTCTCTCTCTTCTCTGTCTCTCTCTCATCTCTCCTCTCTCTCTCTCTCTCTCTCTCTCTCTCTCTCTCTCTCTCTCTCTCGCTGTGTGTGTGTGTGTGTGTTCCATGTTTTACTGCAGCAATCCTATGCTGTACATTTTTCCTAGGGTGGGGTCTCTACTCTCTCTCTCTCTCTCTCTCTCTCTCTCTCTCTCTCTCTCCGCCTCCTCCTCCTCCTCCTCCTCCTCCTCCTCCTATATTACTATGCATGTCGCGTCTACCTGTGTGATTGCCCTTTGGCAGGTAGTTTAAATACATCTGAGCCGATGGCTTATCCTCAGAATGCCAGCGTGGATTTTGAGGACAGCAGCGACGCACTCACAGCAGCGAGTCGGGCGAACAGCGAGTGGGTGGACGGGGAAGCAAAGGGGGGGGGGGGGGGGGCAGGGGGAGCGGGGGCGGCATCGCCAAATCAATCCATCCATCCATCCATTTATCCATCCATTCATGAGATTTTTCCCGCTCCTCTTGTAGGTTTTGTTTCGGCTTGTTAGTCTCTGCGTTGACCTCACGTCAACCCTCACAGCTGGGGCTGTCTGCAAGTCTGTCCGCCTGCCGGCGCGGGCGAGCCAGCCAGCCAGCTAGCTAGCTAAGCAGCCCACGTACGCTCATTCACACACAACAACCACAGCGGTGGAGCGCATCCGGCCACAGGCAGCTCTCAGCCGTTCACCCCCGGGCCCCCCAGCCTTTCAACGCAGGTTAGGGTGCACATCTATTAACGGGGGGGGGCGGACAGATAAGACGGCGCCGTTAATTGGCCCTCATTACCAACACAGATGCGCGGCGGCGGCGGCGCTAATGGTGTTTCGGCGGCGAGGTGTGACGGATGCGCTGACCCAGTTAGACGGGCGGGCGGGAGATAGGGAGACATCTCGGCGTCTGGGTGGGCAGGGCGGGTGTGAGGGGTGCTGGCCTGCAAACAGGTAGGATGACAGGAACAATGGGACAGGGGATAGGTGGGAGAGAGAGAGAGAGAGAGACAGAGAGAAAGAGAGAGAGAGGGAGCGAAAGAGGGAGGGAGAGAGAGGGAGGGAGCGAAAAAGGGAGGGAGGGAGGGAGGTAAAGAGCAAGAGAGAGATGGAGGGAGCGAGAGAGGGAGGGAGAGAGAGAGAGATAACAATCAAGCTGAGAGGAGGGGGGTGCCGACTAAGTACGGAGTAGTGCTGCTCTCTGAAAGATCTCCTGATTGTCAGCAAAGCAACTAAAAAACAAAGCCTGACTGTCTCTGGGGAGATGTTCGGGGAAGTAGATGTGGCCAAAGAATCGACTTTCTGACTTTTGACCTCAGCCGACCGATTTGACCCCGTCAGACAAAGACAGAGGAGACGGCGGTTTACAGTCGAGTCTGTGTTGTCGGTTCAACTCGTACGAGCCAAACAGGCTAAGACCTTGCTTGGCAGGAAGGCAAGTTTGCGCCTGAATTGAACAGATTCATTTGTATTAATCCGGTCGTTTGACAGGACCAGGCCAGCGTCATTTGACATCTGACATCGGCAATTAAAACTTCCCGATTGGGAAACAGGTGTCGTGGCGTGGACCCATTAATGCCCCAACATTAAAGCAAGTCACAGCTAGCCATGCAGATTGTTTGGGTCCACGGAAGCTATCCTTTAAAATGATTGTGACTCTGGTTCCAGTTCCTAAAAAGATTTGTTTTAAGTGGCAGCGAGGCGGAGGAGGCAGTAAACACTAGTAGCAGTCGCTTACTGACACTCTAATCTGATCCGATATTTGAAACGGTACGTTGTGGTGATGAGATTCTGCTGAACAAACAGACAATATAAAAATCTTGTGTCTGTACGGCAGAAACGTCTTAAGGCAGCGGCTCCCGACCTTGATATGCATAATGGGGTCGCAGAGGGAGTTTGCTGACATAAGCTATAGATCAGGGGTCTCAAAGTCAAATTACCTCGGGGCCACTGATGCGATTGTCGTCTCATAGCAGCTGTGGAGGTAACCGACGGTTGTCTGGCAACTGGAAGGCTGCAGGTTCGAGCCCCCGGCCCCTGCCTAGCTCAAGTGTTGAGGTGTCCCTGAGCAAGACACCAACCTAACCCCAACCTTGCATGGTTGACACCACCGTCTGTGTATGAATGGGTGAATGTGAGGCAATATTGTAAAGCGCTTTGGATAAACATATTCTATAAATGCAATTTATTTACCGTTTTTATTCAAAGGTGGGCCACTGTCTGCTGTTTACATCATCAGGGTCGGCATTTTCAAATCTGCTTTTGAATTTGACTCCTGTTTTTTTTTCCATGGGCCTATCAACTTTATTCGACCAACTTTTTTAAACATTTATTTATTTGTATTAGGGGAGATTGTTCAAATTGTAATGAGGAAACTAGAAAATAAAAACCATTCTCCGAAAGTATGAATAAATACAGTAAATGGGCCCAACTGCACTATGCAGGCCTATTTGGCATCATGTTGCGGGCCAGTCATTAGGTCTGAGGGCCGGTTCTGGCCTTGAGTTTGATAACCCTTCTACAGATATTTGATTGATCCATTTTCATCCATTTACTTTTTAAGGCGCCCACACACCAAGACGACAGAAAATGGAGTCTGGCGATTAATCTCCCCGACTCGGTCAAAAAGTGTGAGGGACACACCGAGACGACGAGATGTAACGTCTCCAAAACAGCAGGCGGCGCTAATCTGTATTGTGGTCCAAAAAAAACCAAAAACCGGAAATACCAGGACCTCTCTCTAGACCTCTCTCTAGACCAGGGGTGCCCACACCTTTTCAACTTGCGAGCTACTTTTAAAATGACCAAGCCAATATGATCTACCTACACTAAAAATGCTAAATATATCCCGAGTATACTTCATATAAAGGGGGGGGGGGGGGGGGCTCCGTTAATTCGCGGTTCTGATGGCGGGGGGGGGGGCTCCGTTAATTCGCGGTTCTGATCCGGGAGGGGGGTGGATGGATATCGCTGGATATTGGTGGGGACATGTCCCCAGCGTCCCCACTAAATTCTAAATTCATCTTTTTTTTAATGGCATGCGATCTACCCGGACTTCCTTTGCGATCGACGTATTGGGCGGCCCTGCTCTAGACCCAAACACACAGCACGCTGTCATCAGTCATTGTTGTCAGCAGAGAGTGAGGAGTCAAGAAGGATTGTAGTTGTAATTACTCGCTGAACGGAAAAATCAAATGAAAACGATGGATCGTGATACGAAGATACTGGTGTTGTCAGCTCTCGGGCTTCTTCTTTTGGAAGAAGAAAGATGTCGCAAGCGAAAAATAATCGATATGTAATAAAAATAAAAATAAAAATCGACATGTCTGCTTTTTCACTGTTTATCTGGTATGTTTACCATCCTCACGTCCGGGCTTCACTGATTCGCTAGTCAAGGGATAGCCCTCCACCAATCAGATCGGTCAGACTGAACGACTGGTAGTGGCCGATGACACACGTTGAATCGGCTGAAAAGAATGCCGACGACATTAACGACGGCCGACCTCACCGAACACACCAAAGAGACTCATGTCACCGACCTCTCAAGACTCTCCGACGCCCGATTTTCGGCCCGGTGTGTGGCGGCCTTTAAAGATCTCACAGATCTCATCACCTTCATCGGGACATTTATATTACCAGCAGATATTGATTGATTAAAAACTATTTGTGTGGAAGCAGATGCACAAACGTTAAAGTTGGGGTCGCAAACTTTTTCTTGCGAATTTTATTTTGTTGAATCTTCTTTGCCATTATATTTTATTCACCAAAAAAAAAGTATCCTGGTCGTGTTCTTAATGTACTACTTGTCATTTACATGTATTAACATGTAAATGACAAGTACTTGGAAATAAATATGGACTCTTAACTTGAATAAGTTGAATAACTTTAAAGGTTATTCAATGAATACTTTCTACATTTTGGATGAACACGGGAATGGCAACCGACAGCTTGGTTATCCCAATGTAGGGCAGAGTTATGGTTATCTATCTATCTATATTGGAGCTGTGGATGGCGGTTTCACATCAGATACTAAAAGAAGCATATTGAAGAACGCCGCAGATAAGATGGAGCGGCCCTGATAACCTGCCTGCTCAGCCCCAAAATTCCCATCAACATATCGATGAGATGTAGTCGTTAGGGATATGGGGATTGAGTAATTGGACGATAACTGCGGGTGGAGGTGGTCACGGATCGGTTCTTATAATATGTGAGATGTTTTCTGTTCAATAACATTTTGCCTAAATAAAGAAAGGCTATTATGCGAGAAAGTCGAACATTGACTCGACATTGCACTTTGTGTTGCTTGGGTCATTCATCCAAATGCATTACCGATAATAGGCACACACACACACACACACTCACACACACACACACACACACACACACACACACAACACACAAGTCTGGCAAATTATCTGATTAAATCACAGCTTCAAATGATGGTTGTCCGCAAATCTCCTTCATATGAAACACAATTATTAGCTACCTCAGCAGCACACACACACACACACACACACACACACACACACACACACACACACACACACACACACACACACGCAATACAGCAACAACGTGCAAAACAACACAGCCCCAACTTGCTCTGTCATCCTAGTTAATAATATAATAGCCTAACAGGCATACATTGGACTAATTGAATGACTTCCGTTTCATCTTTTGAATACAATAATTTAGACTATGGTGAATAACTGTGTTTGTTTAAGCCTCAGAACAATTGTAAACGGCCAGTGGGTTAGAGGAGTCATCACCTCCTCCTCCTCCTCCTCCTCCTCCTCCTCCTGTCTGCCCCCCTCCCCCCTGCCCTCCTCCCTACTCCTCCTCTCCTCTCCTCACCCCTCCTCTCCCCTTCAGAAAATTACAATTCAGGTCCATTTCCTAACTCAGTCTGACAGAAGACTAACTGAGTCGGAGAGAATGAGAGAGAGAGAGAGAGAGAGAGAGAGGGGCATTCATTCATCATTTATGCACATGTTGCAATTCTCTTCAACTAGAGCATCTGAGCCGATGAACACAAAGCCCCAAGACACACACACACACACACACACACACACACACACACACACACACACACACACACACACACACACACACACACACACACACACACACAGAGTGCTGGTATTCATGTTCATGTGCAGCCATGAGTGTGTGTGTGTGTGTGTGTCTGTGTGTGTTTGTGCAGGCTCATCAAATGTTAATGAGAATGACTAACCCAAACGATATGCCGCACCTACAGGTAGACTATGGACATCAGGGCATCGAACCCACGACCCTTCGACTCCCTAGGAGTCACCCCAGCACCCCAACACCCCAGGGGTGTTCAAACACAAAACTTTCTGTCCGTAAGGTCCCACAGCAAGCGCTCCCGGAGGCTGCGGTGATAAATGTTAATGCATTGATTGCTTTGGAACAACCTGCTGCCGTTGTGTCCTGGAGGGGTTCACATTTAGAACGATTTCTCCCTTTTGGTAACGTGTTGTACCGTTCCGAATTCACTTTGCACACATAATATAATTTCCATGCAGACAAGCACATTTTGTGCAGACTGTGTCCTGTCAGAGCCCACAGTTCTGAAAGGAGAATAGATTTAAGAATGGACGGCGATATAAGGAAATCTTTAAAGCGGCTATGTCAGAAATGTGACATTTCTTTGTGTCTGCAAAGACCACGATCTTCTTTATATGTCAATCAAACGGTAACTTAATAGTGGCGGTAAGTTCATAGGGCTACAGTAGATCATATTAATCGTTTGTTTGGCAGATGTTTCGACCCGCTGAAAAAATATTTGAGAAATAATATACACAGCGAGACAGCGAGTTATGACCCACAGTAGAACTGTAAAACTACTACGCAGTTCATTCAAGAAAAATGTGGTATTTGAAAAAGAAAGAATAATTCACTTGATAGGCTTACATGACATGATAACATACATTAATCAGAAAGGGATTTCAAGTCAATAGCACATTGCTGTTGGATCAGCAGACAGTGACAGTGATAGAGACACCAACCAAAACATGAAATGGTTTGCATTTATTTAGCGCTTTTATCCAAAGTGCCTTAAACTATTGCCTCACATTCACCCATTCATACACC
>PIJE02000948.1:52500-192500 GCA_002895965.2 Coryphaenoides rupestris | reverse complement strand
ACACACACACACACACACACACACACACACACACACACACACACACACACACACACACACACACACACACACACACACACTGATGCACACACACACACACACACACACACACACACACACACACACACACACACACACACACACACACACACACACACACTGATGCACACACACACACACACACACACACACACACACACACACACTACACACACACACACACACACACACACACACACACACACACACACACACACACACACTGATCACACACACACACACACACACACACACACACACACACACACACACACACACACACACACACACTGATGCACACACACATACGCACACACACACTCACACACACACTAGGGGTTGCACGACTTCAGATTTTTTCAAGTCGACTTTTCTATCAATAAAGTCGACGTAATGTTGACGCGTCGTTGATGACGTCATCACATACACACGCACGCAAAAACACACAGAGACAGAATGGGCTGTCCCAAAAAAAAAAAAAAGCACGGGTAACAGCCGCTCAAAATCGCTTAATCTTCCCCCCACCGCCAAGTCCCGCCAAATATCTTAAAGTGTAAAAAAGAATGTATAAAAAAAAAAGCTAATATTCTTAAAGTGTGAAATCACGTGGTCAACGACGCGTCGACGTCTCCCGGTAGGCGTCGCCCGGTAGGCGGCGTTGTGGTAGTGACGTTGACGCGTCGATTAGTCGACTTTTCTGTGCAAGCCCTAACACACACACACACACACTGATGCACATACAGATTCACGCACACAGGCACACACATGCCTGCACACACACACTCACACATACACACACACACACTCACACATGCCTGCACACACACACTCACACATACACACACACACACTCACACATGCCTGCACACACACACTCACACATACACATACACACACACACACACACATGCACCTCTGTGCTGTGTTTCAACTAGTTTTGACTTCTGTGTGTGTGAGGATAACTCTCAGATGCCTGCTGTGTCTGTTTATTAGCGGTGGACCACAAACTAGGGTTTCGGTTCTATCCGCAACCTGTGTGTGTGTGTGTGTGTGTGTGTGTGTGTGTGTGTGTGTGTGTGTGTGTGTGTGTGTGTGGGTGTGTGTGTGTATGTGTGTGTGTGTGTGGTGTGTGTGGGTGGGTGGGTGTGTGGGTGCCCCACTTAATAAGCCCGTAATGTGGGTGGCCTTCGGTGGGCTTCAGAAGAGTGATTTAACGTTTTAGCCGTGCCGCCTGGATCCCTCTCAGCGCTGTCAGCTCCTCACCCAAAACAGATTGAGAGGAATGTATGACTCCGGGCATCGTGAGGTGTTTCCACAGGAGCCAGCCTCACTCTCTGCTGCTCTCATCCTACCTCCTCCAGTCTGGGATCAGTCCTCCCCTCGCTGGCTCCTTTCACTGCTACTACATGTACATACATGTGTTGTACGTCCACACGCACACACAATTGTATTTGTACAGCCCTTAATCACAGTTACAGTCTCAAAGGGCTTTACAGGCCATATGATTATGGGTCATGTGATCATGACACCCCCCCCCTAGTCCTACCCCCCCCCCCCTAAGGGCAAGAAACGACTAATTAACAAGGAAGAAATCTGGAGAAGGAACTCCAGGGACAATGGGTGTCATACGGCGTGAAAAGGAGGAACAAAGCATTACAATTACAAGCCACACACACACACACACACACAATCCCACTCCATACACACGGACACCGTCTGTCTGTCTGTCTGTCGTTCTCTCAACCTGTCTCTCTTACTCTCTAGCCACCACTACCTGTCTCTCTTTCTGCCTCCATCTCTCACTCTCTCACATCAACCACACACACACACACACACACACACACACACACACACACACACACACACACACACACACACACACACACACACACACATGCCGATACAAACTCCCCAGCCAGTGTGGTGCTGGTGATGATGATGAAAATGATGATGATGAGAAATGTGTGTTTGTCTCTCTCTCACTCACTCTCTACGTCTCTCTCTCTCTCTCTCCATCTCTCCCTCTCTGTCTCTCTATGTTTCTCTCCCTCTCTCTTTCTTTACCACTCTCTCTCTCTCTCCATCTCTCGCTCTCTGTCTCTACATCTCTCGCTCTCTGTCCTTCTCTATCGCTCTCTCTCCACACCCCCCCCCCCCCAACCCCGCCCAGGCTGGAGCTGGAGGAGGGCGACGGCGCCTGGTGCCCGGAGGTGACGGTGGAGCCCGACACGCTGAAGGAGTTCCTGCAGATCGACCTGCGCTCGCTGCACTTCATCACGCTGGTGGGCACCCAGGGGCGCCACGCCGGGGGCAACGGCAACGAGTTCGCCCAGATGTACCAGATCAAGTACAGCCGCGACGGCAGCCGATGGGTCTCCTGGAGGAACCGCCAGGGCAGGCAGGCCAGTGGAGCTTTCTTCCTTTGGTTGTTGTTGTTGTTGTTGTGGTGGCTGTGGTTGTGATGGCTGTGGTTGTGATGGCTGTGGTTGTGATGGCTGTGGTTGTGATGGCTGTGGTCATAGGCACCACGCCTGTTGTTTTTGTAGTTGTTGTTGTTGTGGTTGTTGGTTGTTGTTGTGATTGTTGTGGTGGTGGTTGTTGCAGGTGGTACATAGCTAGCATGCTAGCACTTCCTGAGTGTGTCTGCTGATGACCGACTCTAACTGGGCCAGGTGAGGCTGCAGCCCCGCCCACCCCAAACTCTAACTGGGCCAGGTGAGGCTGCAGCCCCGCCCACCCCAGACTCTAACTGGGCCAGGTGAGGTTGTAGCCCCGCCCACCCCAGACTCTAACTGGGCCAGGTGAGGTTGTAGCCCCGCCCACCCCAGACTCTAACTGGGCCAGGTGAGGTTGTAGCCCCGCCCACCCCAGACTCTAACTGGGCCAGGTGAGGCCAATTAAGCCAGCCACCAAAGACACACACTCCCACACACCGAGCGCTGCCACCCTGCTCTGGTCTCGTCATAATCGCCACCTCCTTACCGCTGGCACCGATAAGCGATAATGCTTGGTTACCTCGTAGTTCTTCTTATATATGCTTGGCCTCTCCAGCAGACTGCTGATAAAGAGGCACAGTGTATAGAAACATGGCGTTACCATGCCGACACGCACGGCTCCTTATCTGTCTGCCGATAGCACCGTGGCTGCATCGCTCACACAGACTAGAGGGTCCACTGGAGGAGGAGGAGGAGGAGGAGGAGGAGGAGTCGGATGTGATGCCAGCTCACAGGTGTGTGGTCATGTGATGATAACAGGTGATCGAGGGGAACCACAACGCCTACGACATCGTGCTGAAGGACCTGGAGCCGCCCATCATCGCCCGCTCCGTGCGGTTCATGCCCGTCACCGACCACTCCATGAACGTGTGCATGAGGGTGGAGCTGTACGGCTGCGAGTGGCTGGGTGGGCACGCGCACGCACACACACACACACACACAGTCATACAGTCACGCATGCACGCACACAGTCATACAGTCACGCATGCACGCACACACACACACACACACACACACACACAGTCATACAGTCACGCATGCACACACACACACACACACACACACATAGTCATACAGTCACGCATGCACACACACACACACACACACACACACAGTCATACAGTCACGCATGCACACACACACACACACACACATAGTCATACAGTCACGCATGCACACACACACACACACACACACACACACACACACATAGTCATACAGTCACGCATGCACACACACACACACACACACACACACAGTCATACAGTCACGCATGCACACACACACACACGCACACACACACATAGTCATACAGTCACGCATGCACACACACACACACACACACACACACACACACACACAGTCACGCAGAGGCACAGATGCAGTCACACACACACACACACACACACACACACGCATGCACACACACTGTCACACACAGTCACGTACACACTTATCCACAGGCGGTGGATAAGGCGATCGGCACCGATTGGCAGATAGAACATTATCAGAATGTTATCATTGATTATAATTGCCATATACTTTATACTGGTTGGAGGGCTGGAGACACGATAATCCATGATGATGATGATGATGATGAGGAGGAGGTTTTACGGGGGGAAGAGGGCTCCTCTGCCAGGCAGGAGGGCAGGGTGCTGGCGGTGATATCGATATCCGCAGCTCAGATCATAAACCTCCGGGTTCATAAAGAGGTCCGTGGGGCTTATCTGTTGACAGTCAACGACCATAAAGGTATTTCGTCGAAGCAGACACCATTTTGCTGACGGCTGGCCAATATATAAACCTCGCTTTCAGTTTATAACACTTTCCGGAGACAGTATTCTTGATGGTTAAAAGAATATATATATCTCCATGTCTGAAGCTGTAAAAATAGCATTATGATGAGATTGAGCAATAACAAAAGAACAAATTGTGCCAATATATTTGTCATTCATTTTAATGGCATGAAATAAATCTTTCTCCGTCTCTCTCTCTCTCCCCCTCTTTCTCTCTCTCCCGCCCCCCCTCTCTCTCTCTCCCTCTCTCTCCCCCTCTCTCCCCCTCTCTCTCTCTCTCTCTCTCTCTCTCCCCCTCTCTCTCTCCCCTCTCTCTCTCTCTCTCTCTCCCCTTCTCTCCCCCTCTCTCTCCCTCTCTCCCTCGCTCCCTCTCTCTCCCTCCCCCTGTCTCTCTCTCTCTCTCAGATGGCCCTTGTGTACCTACAATGCCCCAGTAGAGAGCAGATGACCCCTGCCCCAGTTTTCCCCGGTGTACCTCAATTGGTCTGTTTCTTCTTGGGCCTGTGTGTCTACGTGCCCTGTGTGTGGTGACTGTGTTTGTGTGTGGATCTCTCGCGGTGTGTGTGGTGTGTGTGTGTGTGTGTTGTGTGTGTGTGTGTGTGTGTGTGTGTGTGTGTGTGTGTGTTGTGTCTGTGTCTGTGTGTGTGTGTGTGTGTGTGTGTGTGTGTGTGTGTCTGTGTGTGTGTGTGTCTGTGTGTGTGTGTGTTTGTGTGCAAACGCACTTGACCGTGAGGATTTCCTTACCATCCCCTCCAAAGCTTTTTTCCTGTCTGCCTCCATCAGTGTCCGCGCGAACGCCGGGCGGCCATGGGCTACAAATTGCAGCTTATTGTTGACGTCCGGTCGCCATGGCGACAGCCGGAGACCAAACGGGAAACGTCCGAGCGCGGCTCATTGTGGTTTTGACATCTGCAATAACGTGTGGGAGTAATTGAGTCAAGGGGAATAAAAGTGGACCTTGGAAATAAGTGTAGGAAGAGCCAATGGACTCACAGTTATGTGAATAATGTCCTCCATGACACAACGGGAGGGGAAATGAAATGAGCCACGTCTCAATATGAACACCAAACCGTGGGCCGCAAGAAAGTGTTACTCAATGCTACTATCTAGTGGTGAGTGGGGGGGATTTCAGGCGCTATCGCTAACAGTTTGTTTGTTTGTCTGTCCCCAGCATGACCGAGGGCCTGGGCCAGCTGACGGACGGCGTGTGCGGTCTGGACGACTTCACGCTGAGCCACGTCTACAACGTGTGGCCGGGCTACGACTACGTGGCGTGGACCAACCAGAGCTTCCCCGGCGGCTACGTGGAGATCATGTTCGAGTTCGACCGCACCCGCAACTTCACCACCATGAAGGTGAGGAGGAGGCCTTGAGAACCAGTCAATGTGTTGGGAGTGGAATACCTTTACCCTCACTTATCCTGCGCTTTGATTAACATCATTTTACATTCATTGAAATTTGGAATTTGGAATTTGGAATTGGAATTTGGAATTTTAAATAAAGTTATCTATGAATTCTTCCTTCTCCCAGGTGCACTGCAACAACATGTTCACGCGGCACGTCAAAGCCTTCCGCCAGGTGTCCTGCTACTTCCGCACGGAGTCCGACTGGGAGGCCACGCCCCTGGTCTTCAGGGCCGGCGTGGACGAGGAGGACGAGAGCGCCCGCTTCGTCATGGTCAACCTGGCCAATCACATGGCCAGCGCCATCAAGTGCCAGTTCTCCTTCGCCGACGCCTGGATGATGTTCAGCGAGATCACCTTCCAGTCAGGTAATCGTATTAGAAATTATCAGCAATTTAAATAGTTCTAGATGTTCTGACTCTTACGTGATGAATGCTTAGACCTTTATGTTTGTCTTGTTTGTATTTAGATGAGTAATCGACTGTATCAATAACATTGTGATCTACTTTTCAGACACAGCCATGTACAACACAACCTTGGCACCACCCAAGACAGGACCCCCGACCAGCACCCAACCTGGTCAGTGACACACACACACACACACACACACACACACACACACACACACACACATGCTCTCTCTCTCTCTCTGTCTCTCTCTCTCTCTCTCACACACACACTACACACACACTATAGACAGTCTATAGTCTGTTGTCCATCCAATGTGTCTCTCCCCATCCCCTCTCCCAGGGGATCACCCCACCCACAAAGTAGACGACAGCAACACTCGCATTCTGATTGGTTGTCTAGTGGCCATCATCTTCATCCTGGTCGCCATCATCGTCATCATCCTGTGGAGGCAGGTGTGGCAAAAGATGATCGAGAAGGTGAGCGCCCCCTGGGAGGTGACGCAAAATAACAGTACTTAGCATTGTTTAGCATATTGTATGTTCTTCAGTGTTGGTAATGCACTCAGAACGGCACGTCTGCTCTTATCCAAGCTATTATGCAGGCAACCTAGCGATTATGAAACTCGTTCTATTAGCCTTGGATTAATGCCAACCTTTCATCATCATATGCAATTTTCTTAATATCATGTGCAATACTACATCTCAATATTACCCCTCATCGTCATGTGCAATATTCTTCATGTGTAATACCACTTCTCACTACTACTTCTCAATACCATTGCCAACTTGTTTTGTTGACCAAATATCTTAACTATATTTTTCTTTGAGGCTTATTATTGTTTTCATTCTTATGTTGTTGGTATTCTGAGCAACCTCTGGCACAAGAATTTCCTTTGGGATTGATAAAGTTCTGTCTTATCTTATCTTATGAATGCTTGAACCTGTTCTATTCTTATCTTTATGTACCACAGTGATATATTGCTGTCTCTCTTTCGACGAATGTACTCTTTGTAAGTCGCTTCGGATAAAAGCGTCTGACAAATGCCCTAAATGTAAATGTAAATGTAAATATAAATGTGAATGTGAATGTGAATATGTTCCCTCACCCACCCCCTGCTTCGTCCTCTAGGTGTCGCGGCGGATGCTGGACGATGAACTAACCGCTAGTCTGTCAATACAGAGCGAGACGTTCGCCTACAGCCACAGCAACAGCCACCCGCCCAGCGGCGCCAGCGAGCTGGAGTCCAACGGCACGTACGAGCGCATCTTCCCCCTGGGCTCCGACTACCAGGAGCCCTCGCAGCTCATCCTCAAGCTGCCCGAGTTCGCCCAGACGCCCGAGGAGCCCGGTGGGTGGACATGCCTGTATATGCACACACACACACACACACACACACACACACACACACACACACACACACACACACACACACACAGTCATACTCATACATGCAAATGGGCACACACATACACAAACACATGCTGCAGTTGTACTGAAATACGCACGCACGTGCATGCATAAACACACACACACACACACATTCATACACATACGCAGTCAAACTCTAACATACATGCACGCACGCACACACACACACACACCAAATCACACTGCATGCATGTGCACACACGCGCACGCACATGCAGTTGTACTGAAACACGCATGTACATACTACGTGCATGTGCACACACTCACAAATATAAAAACACACATAAACGCACGCATGCAGTCATACTCACACACACACCCACACAAAAAGCATTTTTACACACATGCACACACAAACGTGCATGCATGCACGCACAAACACACACACACACACACACACAGACACACACACACACACACACACATATGCAGTCAGACTCAAACATGCACACACACACACACACACAAAATCTCGCTGCATGCATGTGCACACACAGACACACACATATGTATACACCAATCACAAACACACACGACCCGCACATAATAAAACATTTGAATGAACACACACACACACACACACAAAGCTACGAGTGCACCAGACAGCTGTATAACTCCTGGTTCCCGCCTCTGTGTGGCTCTCAGCCGCAGCGTCGACCAGCGTTCCCACCGCCCCCAAGCCCACCCCCACGTCCTCCACCACCGCGGCACAAGATGGCGCCCCGCACTACGCCGAGGCGGACATCGTCAACCTGCAGGGCGTGACGGGCGGGAACACGTACGCCGTGCCGGCCGTCACCATGGACCTGCTGTCAGGGAAGGACGTGGCGGTCGAGGAGTTCCCCCGGAAGATGCTCACCTTCAAGGAGAAGCTGGGGGAGGGGCAGTTCGGAGAGGTACGGGAGCCACGCCCCCGTCCCCGCCCACAGATACGCTACTGACCTGAGAGGAACCCTGAGGAGGCGATCTCTTCTTTGTTTTGCTTTTTAGAAAACATGGATAATAATGATAATAATAATGATAATAATAATAATAACTTTATTTGTATAGCACCTTGACCAAGCAAAAACAGGTCACTCAGAAGACAATATAACAACAGAAAGCGGAACAGAAAGGTCAAACAAAAGCAAGACAAGATCACAGTAAAATTAAGATAAAGTTGGAACAAGAAGACTACCGTATATAAAATATAGTAAAAAATATATAAAATTAAATAATAAAATAAAAATATAGAAATAAATAAATAAATGAATGATAAGCAATAAAAGAATAAAGGCAATAAAAAGACGACATCACATAAAAGCAAGTCTGTAAAAATGGGTTTTAAGAAGAGATTTAAGTCACTGATTCTGCAAGCCTGTATGGATGCCCGGTCGGTATAAGGACACTTTTAAACATTTCAAACATTTAATTTCACTACTATTTCCTCTCCATCTCTCCTCTCTTCCTCTTCTCTCCTCCTCCTCCTCCTCCCAGGTCCACCTGTGTGAGGCGGAGGGCATTCAGGAGTTCATGGATGAGGAGTTCTCCTTCGACGTGGACGAGGACCAACCCGTTCTGGTGGCTGTCAAGATGCTCCGTGCAGATGCCAACAAGAATGCAAGGTACTAAATATAAGCATGTAATGTGTTTGTATGTGTATATACAGTATATGTACAGTATATGTATGTATGTGTATTTATATATCTTTTATATACAAATCATTTGGTATGTAGTTTGTTTTAAAAAGTGTATTTGTGTGTCTTGAAAAGCGCTTAAAATATATATATTGGCAAACATGTTGTGCCTGGTGTGTGTCTCTCTGTCCGCCAGAAACGACTTCCTGAAGGAGATCAAGATCATGTCTCGGCTGAAGGACCCCAACATCATCCGCATGCTGGCCGTGTGCATCTACAGCGAGCCGCTCTGCATGATCACAGAGTACATGGAGAACGGAGACCTCAACCAGTTCCTCTCCCGCCACCAGCCCCCGGGACCGCCCCTGGCCCCGCCCAGCAACACACCCACCGTCAGGTGAGACCAGAGGGGGAGTGAGTGGGTTGGTTAATGGGGGAGTGAGTGAGTGTGTTATTGAGTGAAGGTGTCGCTTAGTTGATTCGTGATTCTGCGTGTCTGTGTGTATCCACCGATCTCTTCCATCCATTTGTTTCGCTTCCATCCATTCCCGCTGCTCCTTTTGCTGTAAATACTGTAAATATTGTGGATATTCTGATCCTCCGATTTGTGTTATTTGTATTGTTCTGTTGCACATTACGCTGGGCAATTTTCCTGTATGTGTGTGTGACAATTAAACTTCTTGAATCTCTTAAACAGAGCCTTTGATACTAAAACTCTCTCTCTACCCCCCAGCTTCAGTGACCTGTGTGACATGGTGACCCAGATCGCGTCGGGGATGAAGTACCTCTCGTCCCTCAACTTTGTCCACCGAGACCTGGCCACCAGGAACTGCCTGGTGGGGAAGAGCTACACCATAAAGATAGCCGACTTCGGCATGAGCAGGAACCTGTACAGCAGCGACTACTACCGCATCCAGGGACGAGCGGTCCTGCCCATACGATGGATGTCCTGGGAGAGCATCCTGCTGGTAGGCTAGACTGACCCCCTTAACCTCCCATGTAAAAGGTGCGGCAGGTAAAGTGTTCAGCTAACACTTTTATCCAAATCAACGTACAATAAATACATTTGTCGAACGAGAGACAGCAATATAACTCTGGTGGTAAACGTCAAATTGTTATTGACATTGAAAACATTCAAACTGAATTCTGATTGTAAAAACATTAATGGAGGTACAAAAATTCTGGGTTCTGATTCAAGAATTTCCTTCAGGATTAATATGGTTCTATCTGATCTTATTCATGGACACGAGCACTACTTGAACATACATCTTGCCCTCCTTTCCTTCTGACCTGCAAATTTCTCAATGACTTTCTGGTTAAAGTCAGGCATCTCTGTCACCAGTCTCTTCTCCATTGACAGCATGGCCAGTGCGTTCAACCTCTCCTGGGTCATGGCGTTCCTGAGAAAGACTTCCATCCTTTTCGAGGTCGAGAAGCACCTCTCCGCCTCCGCCGTGGTCATGGGCGTGGTGATGAGGATCTTGAGGAGAGTCACGGTCTCTGAAAAGACTTCCTCGAGGTCGTTCTCCATGAACAACTGGAACAGGTCCACAGCACCACGACAGGCTTGGAACTCGTCCTTGCTGTAGATGAGACGGAGCTCGGTCTTCAGCTTGTTTCCGTTCAGCATTGGGTAGGCCCCCGCGGTGGTCCGCAGCACCTCGTTAGGGAACGCAGACTTGTACTGCTCAAACCTGTCCGCCTGCAGCAAGGTAGCGGCAACAAGGTGGCTTCTGAAGCGTTCCCTGGTGTGTCCCACTATGGTGTCACAGACCTGCAGAGAGGAGAATACAAAAGATAATTTGGAGAAATGCCCGTTTCACCTGAAGTTACCAACAGGCAACAGAAGGTAAAAAAAAACAATTCTAAATGGCAAACCCTCCTGTTTCGTCACAAGAATTAAGCCATTTCTTTTAACCCTTTTTCCAGTCTTTACTTAAAACAATTCACTTTACCAACAAATCACAGGTCAATTTCACCAAGACTTTAACTGTTTTAGCTCTTAATGTATTAGCTCCAGCTTTACACGAGTTGAACCACTTGATTAGTTTTCATATTTCTCCCCAAGAAAGATATTTCATTAAAAACAAAGTCGGTAAAATGCTGCCACACGTCCTTCCGCAGAGATTACAATAGAAATGCAGTGAGTTGGTCTCTACAACGTGAACTCACCTCCGCTGCGATCTTCTTGTGGTCCTTTGGACTGAGTGGCCGACACCTCTTTGACGGTGGAGCGCCACTGATTTGCTCAACCAGGGGATACATGAGAGTATCTCTGCCCAAGACAAAGAGAATGTATAATAATACAATAAAATAATACATCTACATCCAGGTGTACAGCTCCTACCTGATCTTCTGTATGTCCCGTTGGAAGTGCTGGATGCAGTCGTGGACATGGGCCGAGTCTACGCTCCTCTTCTGGAGCCTGGCGTAGAGGACGTCCATGCGGGGCATGATGTAGTGGAAGAGTTGCAGAAGGAACCTAAAGTCCTGGTCGTCCAGTAGCCGAGCGAGGGCTGCCGCTTCTCTGACGGTGTCGAGGTCAAAGTCGCCCGACGAGCCTCGTATTCTCTGGAAACAGAGCGCGAGGTCCTCCCGGTGCCGAGACACCGTGTTGACGGCGGAGATGTTAACGTCCCACCTCACCGCGTGTGGGCAGTCTACGGGCCACGATTTTATCCAGAAGACCCGCCCGCTTGGGTGACCTCCTGAAAAAGATGGCGAATCCACCAAGGTCAGCGAAAAAAGGTCTGACGTGGGCTATGTGAGAGGTGGCCTGTTGCATGATCAGGGGGAGCCGGTGTGCGTAGCAGTGGACGTAGTGGGTGTTGGGGTACACGGCTTGTATTCTCCTCTGGACCCCTGTGGTGGTGGTGGTGGTGGTGGTGGCGGCGGCACCCCTCCTCAGCGCCACCCTGGCTCCATCATACGCCTGGCAGATGAGCTTACCTCTCTGGTCCTCGGGGACGATGGCAGAAAGACGCTCCTGTAGCGCCGTGGCAACGGACTCCTCGGTCACGGCCGACCGCTGCAAGGGGATGAACTCAAAAAACGTCTCCTGGACGTCGTGTTTGGCATCGATGTAGCGCAGCACAAGCGCAAGGTGGCACCGCGCTGCCACGTCCATCGCCTGGTCCGCCTGGATCGACACGATGCCACTGCTGCGGGCCTCCTGGATGATGTGCTCCCGGACCACGGACAGCATGCGTCCTGCACGCTCTGTGAGGATCCGTTGAACGCAGTGGCGTGCTCCAGGTTCTCCTTCAACACGAGGTCAAGGGAGGCCACCGGGTCCTCCAGGCCACCCGTGGACGTCCCGGGATCCTCACCACCACCCTCATCATCATCACCATCACCATGGCAACGCAAAGCCAACTCAAAGGCCCCGGCGCAGAACTTCACCGACTCTATGACCCGGGACAGGACGTGTCGGTTCTCGGCCACCTCTCGGTTGTGTCTCCGCACCCCGACCCGGTAGCCTTCGTCCAGCTGCAGCTCCTGCCCAGGAAGTAGAGCCTCACGCTGTTGTCCAGGTGGTCGTGGGCGCCGTCGTGTCGTCGGCACTTGTCCGCCAGGTGCTTGAGGTCGCGGACGCCGCGGGTGGTCCACGGCGCCTCGGAGCCGCCGAACAGCAGACAGGGGAAGCAGTAGTAGGCGTTGCCTCATGTCGTAGGAGCAGCGGGAGAAGCCGCGGGCGTAGACGCGTCCCCGGTCGCTGCCCGCCTGCTGGGTGTCGAGCTCGGGTCGGTTCTCTTTGACTTGTGCGCTCGAAGTGTCCTCCATCATCATCATCATCATCATCAACTCTTGTGCAAACACAATGCTGATTCGCTGCCAATAAAAGTGGGCGTGTCTAAAAGCGGGAAGCGGCCAATCGGAGGGCGTGACTGACTTGCGTATACTGTACACACATCTGGCCGGCCGACCCAACCAATCAAGTTTATTTCAGAATGAAATTTCAGAATGATTTCGCAGGATTAATTTTGTATGTTTTGTTTGTATGTTTAACGTGTTTAAGTAAACTTTCCTCTCTAGATATGGTGGGGTGGTAATAAAATCTAATAAAGTTCTACCTCATTGGCGACCGCGGCCCCTAGTGGCGACACGCGTCATGACAGGATGCCCTACTTGTACAGTAATACCAAAACAAACCCCAGCATATAATTGTCATTAATCATTCCTCAGGGAAGCTATTGGGAGTCTGTTTTTAACTGTATTTAACTGCTAGCTACTGCTGGCCACTGTGTGTAAATGTATCCAGCGTTCATCAAACTCTGCTGTTTGTCCTGCTCCCAGGGTAAGTTCACCACGGCCAGCGACGTGTGGGCCTTCGGGGTGACGGTGTGGGAGATGCTGACCTTCTGCCAGGAGCAACCGTACTCCCAGCTCAACGACGAGCAGGTCATAGAGAACACGGGGGAGTTCTTCAGGGACCAGAAAAGACAGGTACGACCTTTCTACCTGTACTCATGAAGTCACCTTTCTTTGGCGTCTGCAACACTTCCATGTTAATTGATCGCCGAATTGATCAGATCGGCTTGTTTGACTGCTGGCCCGGGCCAGTACTTTAGATCCAAATGCATGAGGAATGTGAGACTCAATCAAAACGCAACCTCATCAAAGCAAATGTTGTGAGCAAATATTTACATTTACATTTAAATTAAGGGCATTTGGCAGATGCTTTTATCCAAAGCGACTTACAAAGAGTACATTTGTTGAAGGAGACAGCAATATATATCGCTGTGGTACATAAAGATAAGAATAGAGCATTCATATATGATAATATAATACAATAACCATAGTTATGACGGCTCCTGTTACATATTTTAATTCAACAGACACAATCACACACACACCACCACACACACACACACACACACACACACACACACACCACACACACCACACACACACACACACACACACACACCCCTTCCTTGTGTGTTCCCCAGCCAGGTGGTTGCTCATTGTCAGCCTTTTGAGTTGGTTGCATTTATGCATGTATGTATGGATGGATGGATATACGGTCTGAACACTGCAAAAACGGGCCCATGTGTCCTTTCCCTTCCCTGGCTGTGTGTGCTCCGTAGATCTACCTGCCCCAGCCCGTGCTGTGTCCCGACCCGCTCTACAAGACCATGCTGAGCTGCTGGAGACGGAACAGCAAGGAGAGGCCCTCCTTCCAGGAAATACACAGAGCCCTCCTGGCGAGCCAGCCCTGAAGCCCAGCCAACCTCAGCCTCTCTCTCTCTCTACTCTTTCTGCTCTCCCCTCTCTCTCCTCTCCTCTCTCATATACACGATGCATGAAACAGATAGGGTTTAAAATAGAATCCAGGTGTAAGCTATCTTGTTTCAGTAGAAACAGGTCACAGAGGTCCACCGCTGAGGGTCAAGCTACCACTGGGGGAAACACTGTTAGCTGGACAACAAGACCAACAACAACAACAACAACAACAATATAAACAAAGCAAACCAAAGCAGGCAGGTGGATGGACTCAATGTGTGCGCTTGTCTGATGTTTAATGCGTTTTATATTATACTTTTATACTTTGCAGTTGAAGGGCCATATATTACCGAGACAAGCACACACAGTGACCATTTTTAACTTGCGAGTATTCGAAACAAAGTGAAATGTAGCAATTCATATTTGGCACTTTTTACAATGTATGTTTATTTTAATCTTGTTTTTTTTAATGCATTTCTTATGTCACAGGTGTTTGGGTTTCGATAATGGTGCCTGGAAGGTTTTCTGTTGGAAGACTGCTTGAATGTAGAGTCAATAAGAGCGGTGAAGTGTCACTGTTCCTATTAAAACAAGTCACTCGTTGCCTCACAACACGTGACTTGTTTTAGATTGTTTCATCTCAATATTTTAGGTCATCTAAGCAATTTATTATACCGGCAAATTGTTATATTCATTGCAATGTTTGGCAGTGATATTGCAATCGGCAATGTATACAACAATATATTTTCAATAGATATTTTTTACAAAATCTCAAATATCGTTATTTTGAATATTTAAATATCCATAATTGTTTCTTTTGTTTAGGTCTTGTTCACGTTTGTATACCAAGGTGCACTTCCGCTGAATGCCAAACACTTTTCAGTGATTTGCAGTCGCCAAAATCATTCTAGAAGTGTAGGACATTCTAGAAGTGAACTACCTAGTTTGACATTAAAAGGTCATAGCATTAATTGTCATGCACAAGGATCCCACAATGTTTGTTTTGGACTCTCCTATCAGTTACCACTCTCAGCCAGAAGTACTAGTGAGTCACAAGGTGGTCAGATGTGTCTACTTGTGTATGTGTGTATGTGTGTACCAAGGAATTTTGTAGCTGAGACTGAACTGTCATTTAGTTGCAGATAAAGAAATGAGGACTTGGATATTGTGTGTGTGTGTGTGTGTGTGTGTGTGTGTGTGTGTGTGTGTGTGTGTGTGTGTGTGTGTGTGTATACAGAAAGGGAATATGCAGACTTATTCTTGCATTTGACTGAAAAATGTAGACTGTTTTAATTAAGACTGTTACAGATTGTTTGAAGAGTCTGGCATTGTTTCGTGAGTAGGTAAGGTAAGCTCTCAAAAGTATTACATGAAATTAATCACACATTCCCAAGTGTCATACCTCATTGTTATGACATTTTCAGGACATGTTCAGAAAATCAGTCCTTGGCTGACGTCACTTCATCTCTTAGGAGTGTTTTATACAAATACATGTATGCAATGGTTATGTTCCTTGTAATTATACGTTGTGATAAATACCAAAATAAAAATTGTTCAATGCTATTCTTTGCCCCCCCCTCCCCCCCAAGTCATGGGTTAATTCCCATTGAACAAATCATTCACCAATATGGTAAAGAAAAAAAAGAAAAAAACTTTCCACCATTTTCTTTCTTCTTTGCTTTGTAGTTTTAATAATAATAATATTTGTAGTTTCAAGCCTTCAACTGTACTGTAAAACTGTCAACTGATGCAATCTTTCCATTCAAGTTTCAATCATTCATTCGAGTTTGGCTCTTGCCCTACAGGAAGTGATGCAATCCCTCCTATGACTTCAGAAGATACAAATAAACAGAATTTCCAAACCATTGATTGTGAGCCATGAAAATCAGTTTATCAAAGTGCTTTAGGATCATGTGTGCAGTACAACTCATGCTGTACAATTAAATTCTTATAAAGGCTATGAACAAATGCGTCGTACAGTATTAGAAGAAGTAATAATAAAAATACGGAAATATGAATAGCTATGGTACTGACAAAAGTAGGTAACAAAATAGATAGTAGGTCGTAAAAATATTAAATAAGATCGCCCCGGGTGAGCAGGGAATAATTTACACATCACATCCATCCGTTGCAACTGACACTTTTCTCCATTTCAGCCAAGCCACATCCAACACACGACACAACGAGTAAATATGTCTGTCCATTGTTAGACGTTTGGGGCACCAGAACTCTGGTCCACGGAATACTTGAAGAGGATGGTGTCGACCTCGTGCTGGAAGTGCGGCAGCAGATGCGGGGGCAACTTCCGCATCCTGTGCTCAATGTTTTTGCAGTAGGCGGCAATGCCGTCGTCGTCGTGGTGATGGTTTTCCCGAGGCGCCAAAGTCTGCAGGGTCTTACAGAGGACACGCATCATGTGGACCGACTCCTCGTCAGCGGCGGACGAGTGCGGCGTCTTCTTCTTGCGACGCTTCGCCGGTGGAGGCCTCGGTGGAGCGCTTGGCTGGCCGGAGGTGTTTGGCAGAGGACTGACCGACGGCGCGGCCGAACTTTCGGACTCCACTCTGTGGACGCCAGCCTCGACCGTGGGGGTGGTGGGGGTGGCAGCAGTGGCGCAGGGACTCGGCTCCTCCTCGAAGAAGCAGGGCACCTCGACGGTGATGCTGGGCCCGTCGGCGGGGGTGCTGGGCCGGGTCTCGCCGCCCGTGCCGGTGTCCGACGGCGAATCGGAATAAGAAGCAGCAGACACCGATGATTCCTTAAAAATAAAAAAATATGAAATTGACAATGCAGGGGGAGATAATAGGATAAGATAGAACTTTATTAAGGAAGAATTAAGGAGATTCTTGTGCCAGATAATAGGTTGGATGAAAAACAATAGAATAATAAATGTAAAGTGCATTAGGCCAATAGAATAGCAATAAATCTAAGAAACATTTAGTACAAAAATAATACCATGGATTCTTAAAACTTTTCCCCAAGCATTCATGACAACAACAAGGCATCGTAATCGTTGGGGTAAAAAAACGCGTCCTTCTTTCTTCTCCTCCTCAACAAATAAAAGCGGTTCAGTTACCCTGACAGTGCGCTTGGATGGGGTCTTCTTGGTGGATGTGTGGGGCTCCAGAAACTGCAGGCGGGCCAGGATCCACTGCTGCCTGATGGTGCACACCGGGAGCCTCTTGTAGCGCGTGTACTGGGTCCGCAGGGACTCCCATTTCCTTTTCAGCTCCTTCTCTGAAAGGCAACACCACCATGTTTTCATCACCATGCCTAGTAGTGAGTGAGCATGTACACTTCATGTCTATATTACACGGTGCCAATTTAAGGTCATCGCTCTTGTTGGGGGCTGGGCAGATTCAAGACCCCAGTTAGCCAGCTGGCTCAACAACAACAACAACAACAACAACAACAACACCAACAACACAAGCCAACAATAACACAAATACTAATAATTACTTTCCAACAATATTCTATATTCTCAATCAGGTGCAATAGTACTTTTCAACATCATGTGCAATATTCTCAATATCATATTACTTTTCAGTACCACTGCTAACTTTTCTATTCTAGTCAACTTATTTATTTTTTGACTAAATGTTTCTTAGAAGTATTGCTATTCTATTAGGCGTAGACACTTCACATTTACTATTCTATTGTTTGTATTCTTATGTTGTTGTTATTTTCGGGCAAACTCTGGCACAAGAATTTCCTTCGGGATTAATAAAGTTCTATCTTAATCTTCCTCACTGACAGTCCCTGCCAATGGCTGCCACACACAAAGTCTCACCTGATATAACCAGTTTGTCTTCGAGCTCCCTCCAGAGCCCGGGTTTGAGTCCTCGGCTGGCATACCGGGCCTCTGAGGTGTACAGGGCTGGCCTCTCCTGGATCATGTTGATCAACTGGTCCTCCACGGTTCTGTTCCAGGCACCCATGTCCCTGTGGAAGAGAGTCGGGGATGATCGGATGAGATGGAGAACCACTGTCAGATCTGTTTAGTCGTGCCTTACTGATGTGTGTCCTGTACAAGTCCTATACAAGCCTATTCACTGGTGCAGTCAATTGCACGTTTTGCTGGCGTGCCTTCCTGCAGCAGCAATGCATGCTTTAGCTGGGATTATATTTTAGCATTTATTTCTTTACATTTACATTTCACACACACGCAGACACAGACACGACGGCCTGTCTGTCTTGTAATCGGCGGTCCTGAAGTCGACACTACACGACTGATCGGCGACAAGGGGGGGGGGGGGGGGTCACAGGAGGAATCGTCTCCAAAATAACATTTGAAGTCACGAAAACAATCAAGGATTGTGTGTTCTGCGGCAGACAGAGTCGGGGGGGGGGGGGGGGATAAATAATGTCCAACTGAGAATGACGACTCGGACTCACCCTCCGTATTTGACAGTCCGTCTGTCGAGCCGTCGGAACACCGATCACTACACACGACGACACGACTTGGACCCCCCCTAGTAGACCCCGACGACGGCTGCAGATAATATTATAGATAATATATTACATTATATTATAGATAATATATTACATTATATTATATTATATTAGAGATAACATTCAACATGCAGGAGATAATACTGCGACTGGTGTGCGACGCATCGGCGAGTCTCCCGGTCGCGTCGCCACACAAGCGGTCACCACACGACGCCGTCGGAGCGTCGCTCACGGAAGCGGCGCTCCGACGTGCAGGGGCGGTACTAGTGGTACAAGGGCCGGGGCCGGTGCCCCCACCCCACCCCCTGTGCCAACACGGAGCTGGGACCCCCCGTGGCCCCGTATGTACAGTATGGAGGTTTTTGTGCTGCTACTACTACTACTACTACTACTACTACTACTTTATACGATAAGATAGAACTTTATTGATCCCGAAGGAAATAAACAGTAGAATAATAAAAATAATATAACAAGATTTACACATTTACAGTCAGTCTAAGTCCATAGGTGAAGTATAAAAATATAAAAATATAGGTAAGATAAGATATTCAGTCAGCAAAAAAAGTTTGCCAATAACTGAAGTGTAATAAAAGGGTAATAATAATAATAATGGTAAGAGGAAGTATTGCACATGATATAAAGAATATAAAGAATATTGCACATATGGAAGGTATGGTGGAGTGGTGTTGCAGACTCCGGTACAGTAGGTGGCGCTGTGCACCTTTATTTAGATAGCGTCCAGAAGTTTGACAACCCAACTTTTATTTTTTTTAAATGTATTTCTACAGTGGCGTGTCTACAACGCGGGGTTTGATTGAGAATACGTACAAATCCGCACGGCAATAAGGACACAACATGAATCTGAACGCTCCTTTTACTGTAAAGACTGTATAAATAGGGTGGATATTGTGATTCTATTTTCTTTCCCTTCAATTGTGACATTTGTATTATTCTGTCGCACATTCACGTCACTGCATGTCCTCTATGTGTGTGTGACAATTAACAATTGTTTGAGTCTTGAATGAATAAACTGACCGTGAGATCGACAGTGGGAACGGATCTTCGTTCACTTCAGAGCGCTCCTCGGACTCCATGTCACTCAGAATGATGTAGCGGCCGGGGAGGGGCGGGGCCACCACCAAAAGATTCGTTGACTGCGGAGTGCGACTCACTGAGAGTAGTGACGTTACGTTCGCGAACGATCCGATTCTTTTGAACGGCTCTCTTTGGTACGAAGGGAACCGAGTCGTACGTCTCGGTGAGAGCCGCTCTTTTTGTCGTTCGTTCCCCAAGCGTACTCCGTGAAGACCCGCCCCCTACTCTGATTGGTTAGGTTTAGGAGGAGTGAGATGTTGTGGGTTAGGGTTAGCCAATGAGAGGCAGAGTAAGGGGTGAGAGAAGTCACAACAAGTGGTGCAGGTCGACGACGTGTTTTTCGGGTGAAAAAATGAGCCAAACTCGAAATGTTTGATTTGCACTAAAATCTGTTTTGCACAAAAGTGTATTATACTTATTTTTTTATTGTGCCAATAAAAAGTTGTCTAATATTAAGTGTTGCATGAATTGCATTCAAGGCGAGGCAACTTTATTGACATAACACATACAGAGGGTACATTCAAAGTAGTACATTCACTGACATGGATATGGCGCCACCTTGTGTCATGTTTACAATGCAGATCATTGACATTAAGGTCTGGCAATACAGTCAATCGTTATCCTTTAATACATCCATCCATCCATCCATCCATTATCGTCCGCTTATCCGGGTTCGGGTCGCGGTGGCAGCCGGCTAAGCGGGGCCCCCCAGGCTTCCTTCTCCCCAGCCACACTGTCTAGTTCCTCCTGGGGGGTCCCGAGGCGTTCCCAGGCCAGACGAGATATATAATCTCTCCAGCGGGTTCTGGGTCTGCCCCGGGGTCTCCTCCCAGGTGGGCGTGCCCGGAAAACCTCCAAAGGGAGGCGCCCGGGGGGCATCCTAATCAGATGCCCGAACCACCTCAGCTGACTCCTTTCGATGCGGAGGAGCAGCGGCTCTACTCCGAGCTCCCTCCGGATGTCTGAGCTCCTCACCTTTAATACAGTCAATCATTATCCTGGTGATTATTTCGCAGATAAACATAGTAACCCCGCCCCCTAAAAAAACAAACGTGATTGGTCCCCCGCGAACCGGTTCTGCTGTGATGAACGAATCGTTCGTTCACAGAGTGCAGAGTTATAATATTTCGTAGCGAGGGGAACATCAGGGCCGCCTGCTTCTGCCCGCTCGTCATGTTCATCAACCTGCCGTACAGCCGGGCGAGAGAGAATCCAATCAGAGCGCGGCTGCAGAGGGACAGCGAGGGGCCCCTCATCAGACCTGGGGTCAGGGGCCTGCTGTGCCACGCCAAGCCAAATCAGACTTTTATAACTTCTGGATCCCTCAGGAGGTATAGCTCAGGAGGTATAAGAGCGGTTGTCTGGCAGGCAACAGGAAGGAACATGTTGCTGGTTCGATCCCCCAGGGCTCCTCCTCCTAGCTCAGTGTCCAGGTGTCCCTGAGCAAGACACCACCTAACCCTACCTGCTCCTGACGTGTTGGTTGTTACCTTGCATGGTTGACCCCGCCGTCGGTGTATGAATGGGTGAATGTGAGGCAACACTGTAAAGCACTTTGGATAAAAGCGCAATATAAATGCAATCCATTGAGAGAGGAGCTGTTGCAGACTCAGTCCAGCAGGTGGCGGTATAACCTTCCTCTGGGGGCTGTTGGCCTCCATTCATTACAACGAAGAAGAGGAAATGGCACTGCAGATGTAGAATAATAATAATATTAACATTATATAAACTGTTCTCACAGTAGAACCTGTCGTGATGTCAGCGTCTCCTATCCCTGGGTGTTGTGGCTTCTTTGTGGAGAGGAAGAAGCGTTTTTGTAAAATGATAGTAGCGAGTGGACGCGTGTATTGTGGCGAACACGCGTACGTGGTAAGAAGAGCCCTCAGTTCACATGATCAAATACGTTCTTTAAGTTAATTGATGCACATGTCTTACTATTATAGTCTTACTAGTGATATTATTATATGTAGTAGTAGCATCAGCCCACCCGAAGCCCTGTCACTAACTTATAGTCAGTAGTCAACAACTTACTTTAGTCATGAATCAACTTTGAATGGAAGAGTGGAGAAAGGCAGATATTAAACTACATTTATCAAAGTAAAAGACAAAAAATTCCACAATAAGATGATAGACAATAGAGCTGATTGTGATTGTGGACATGGAATAAACCCTAGCCTGTCTATACAAGGGTGACATGACCTCACATAGTGGACACATCACTGTGTCTGTATTTACTCAATGGTTTGGGTCTTCATACCATAACAATAAGATCTCTGCATGTGTATGACTTACATGAAGAGACATTGTAGTCTTTTGTGTGGAGACGTCAGTACAACAGCACACAAGATGTCCTCAGTGTGACTGCACCTGACACTACAGTATACCAGACCACCTATAACTCCACCAATTTGGATCCAAGTGAATTGTCATGTATATAAGATCATTTGTGACTTTTTGTTTTGTAGTTCTGTTGCAGTGTGGTCTGATTCTGTTTTCTTCTTTTTTTGGTTGTTTAGGAGAATGGAAACTCAAGACGAAGGATACCTTGTCCACTCGATCCAAAACAGTAAGCTCTGTATGCATTCTGGACACACACACACACACACACACACACACACACACACACACACACACACACACACAAACACACAGTTGAATACATGCTGTACATGATGTGAATACACAATGTTAAATGTATTAATACATAGATTCTATAAATACATAATTTAGTGTGTACTACTCAACTGTCTTCTGTCTCTTTGATGCTTAGCACTGTATTTGAAGAGCGACTATCGAAACATCTACAGAAGTGCAATTCCAGAGAAAAACCGAAACCTGTAAGTGGAATTTAAAGGGATCCACGAGATATATGTACATTTACAGATATCTTGGCATATCCTTTAAACATATGAGTACTGATTTCAAATGTTTATTCATTATCATTGAGTCATGCTTATCACCTTTCAATTCAGGTATACTATGAAAAGAATATCAACGCTGGGTCAGGGGATGAAGACTCGCTGGAGGATCAGGTAATGGCTGGTGTATGCCGGCTGTATATTTTAATTGCCTTTTGCTTTTATTCTTTGATTCTTTTATCTATTTAAAAAAAAAAATATGATTTTATGTTTTTATTGTCTTTAATTGTCTTCTTGTTCCAACTTTATCTTCACTTTACCATGATCTTGTCTTGCTTTTGTTTTTGCTTTGTCTGTCAAAGCTCTTTGTAAACTTTGAAGACCACAATTATCAGTCTATAACACAATATATTTTATACAGGTGGCTTTGGGAGATCGCAGTAAAGCAGAATTAGATTCACACCTGGAAAAGTTGAAAGAAGCTGTTAAAGGTAGGCTCTTTAATTATGGTTGGTGTGTGGCAGATCTGGAGAATTGAGACTTGGTCATGAGTTGTGACTAATTTGACCTGGACTGGTGTGAGACTTGACTTGGGCTGGCCTACTGTGACTGTGGGACTTGATTTAAACTGGCCTGCTTTGAGATTGACTTTGACTTCGATAGTCGAAGTGAATCTCGCCTGCTGTGAGACTTGACTTGGCCAGTGTGTCTGTCTGAAATGAATTCAATAAAACCAACCTTTTGGTTACTTCTGATCACCTGTTAAAATCTTTCTTTGGTTGTCATAGCACATGGTGAGGAGCTGGAAGACAGTGTTCTCTCCCACCCGGTCTTGTCTGAAGAACTTGGCAACCCAACTAACGGCGACTCTGCACTAAAACACTTGAAGCAACAGGTATAGCCTCACTAACATAACCCATTCAGTTCAGTCTATTATTAGGGTTAACCAACCAACCAACTAACTCGACCCTGACATTGAACACATCCAACAGGCGTCCATACTAGGAAACATGGAGGCCATTGGATTACTGGGGTCCAACAGGTGCTTTGTGGAGTTTGGTGCCGGGAAAGGCAAGCTGTCCCACTGGATACACGAAGCCGTGAAACAACACAAAGACTATCACTTTCTTCTGGTGGAGAGATCCAGCACACGCTTTAAGGTTTTAACCCGTCTCTTGTATTCCATGTGTTCCTCCATAATCTAGCATCGGCAGCAGGGCTAGGGCTAGTGGTCCTCTAGAATCTTTTACCTTTTATCAGCAGCAGGGTAGGCTAGCGCTGGCTAACGGGTCCATTTAGCGGGAGCAGGAGCAAATTAGAGTAGAAAGGTTGTAAGTTTGGATTTTAAATATTTATCAACAACATTAGTCATCTTCCCTGGTTACAAGTGAGTTAAAGCAGAATTTCTCGCTGGTGAAGTCGCTGGTAGCGCATGAGGTCATCAACGGTTGTGAACACTAGTGAAGTCGACCGTGATTGCGGCATTATTATTCAAATGTATATATGAACTATCTAACTTGTTTGCAGGTTGATGGAAAACACCAACACATTGATGGTCAATTTGAGCGTCTGCAGGTGGACATTCAGCATCTTGATTTCAGTGAGTAACGTCATAGTGTTGTTCCTTCATTTTAAAATTGCGACGTTTCATTTGTTCATTTCAGGATTAGTCAGTCTTTTAGTGGGGTTAGGCTACTGTAACAGGGTTAGTGCTCTATGTTCTAACTGGGTTAAGTGGTCTATGTTTAACCGGGTTAGGTGGTCATTGTTTTAACGGGATTAGGTGTATGTTTAACAGGGTTAGGTCCTAACTATGTTACTGCTTGTAGGTAAAGTCCCGCTCCTCAGGAAGACGAAGGTCTCTCTCGTCGGAGTTGGGAAGCACCTGTGTGGAGCTGCAACAGGTATGCTCTGGTCACCATGACGGTCATTTTGGCATTTTTTAAATGGTCAAGTTTTTAAATGGTTCTATCCTGTGTCTGTCTATATTGCACATCAGTTTGTTTGTGTTGCCTTGTCTCTCCTCTGAGCAGATCTGGCTCTTCGTTGCATGTTTGAAAGAGTCGACCCTTCCTGCACCTCGGGACCCGAACCTCCTCGTAAACGCCCCCGTCACCAGGTGGAGCCGACCACGCCTGGGCCTCCACCACCCGGCCATGAGCCAGCAGCACCAACCGACCATGATGAGCTAGCAGCAGCACCCAGCCATGATGAGCCAGCAGCACCACCCAGCCATGATGAGCCAGCAGCACCACCCAGCCATGATGAGCCAGTAGCACCACCCAGCCATGATGAGCTTGCAGCAGCACCCAGCCATGATGAGCCAGTAGCACCACCCAACAGGAGTGATGTGTGTGGGGTGGCCATTGCCTTATGCTGCCACCACCGCTGTGAGTGGAGGCACTACGTCGGGAAGCAGTTCTTCAGAGACAACGGTTTAGGAGCGCCTGAGTTCGCAGCCTTCCGGCGGATGTCCAGTTGGGCGACGTGTGACGGTTGCCCTGACAACCAAACCAAAGATCCCGCTCACGAAGAAGAACACGAGGCGGCAGATGAAGATGTTTTTAACGGGTATTTCTATAAATATTGTATTATTTGTGTACTTCACATCACTGAATATGTGTTCAATAAAACCATAGCAGGAATCTGTTTACTGAACTTACTCTTGGACAGTATTATATATTCTATTAACATTTTGCCACCATTATGGTAATGGTCTTGTGTGTTCAAGGTTAAGGGTTATGGTTTTTGTCTTGTCTGTTGAGGGCAAAGGGTTATGGTCTTATCTGTTCAGGGTAAATGGTTATGGTAATGGTCTTGTGTGTTAAGGGTTATTGTAATGGTCTTGTGCATTCAGGGTAAAGGTTTATGGTTTTGTGTGTTCAGGGTTAAGGGTTATGGTTCTGTTCAGGGTAAGCGGTCATGGTTATGGTCTTGTGTGTTCAGGGTAAGGGGTTATGGTGCGGGTCTGATTTGTAATGTTTTCTGTTTCCAGGGTGCTGTCTCCAGAGGAGCGTGGACGGGTCGGTCGTCTCTGCAAGCTGCTCATTAACCAAGGCAGAGTCCAGTACCTGCAGAGCAAAGGCTTCACAGCCAAACTCATGCACTACACAAGTCCACAGATCACCCTGGAGAACGTCCTGCTGACGGCCGTTCCCTCTCAGGAAGGAGAAATGTGCCGAAGATCTTCCAGAGAATTCCATCCTTAGTTAATTGTATTACCGTGTACATTACTTTCATTCAGATTTCTTTTTAAATAAAATGTGTTTTCATTTTTTAGCTTATTTGGACTCTGGTGTAATTGATTGCTGTCTAACTTTTTGTTTTTGGACAACTTTGACAATTCACTGGATTTTAAAGTTATTTCAAGTCTTGCTTAGTTGTGGTGCCATCTCACCATCTCAATGAATTAAATATTAGGGTTGATACCATAATAACAGAACATTTTAATAGACAACGGTTATTGTTTTCATTATTCATGTTATACTTTTTAATTATTATTTAAACAGTTAAGCTATCTATAAAATACTAACATAAACTGAACCCTGAATGACTAAAGAAAAAAGTACAATGGTCACTTAATGTAAAATTGAGATGACTGTCTTTTAAAATGTATTTACAACACTTAAGTTGGCATCATGTCTTTCAGCTCCCTTTAATCGACACTTTGAGGACAGTGTGTGCAGATCTCTTGCGGGCTTCTTGGATGTACGCGTGCATGAACTCACATCCAAACATCTCTCTGTCTTCCTCTTCCTCCTCTATGGGTGTCTTGTCCAGGGGCAGCATATCCACATTCAATGTTAGCGGGTTGTCCCGAAAGTTCACAAATCTGTCACAAGAAACATTGCGTCAGAAAACCTCCAAATTGTGTATCGTATGAGCTATCTGTTCTGCTCTTTTACCAAATATCTTTCTGTTCATATTTGTTATTCCTGTGAGGGTTTATGGTATAGTGTTACCTATTGGTTCCTAGGGTTAAGGGTATCTAGTTAAATATTGGCCCCAAAGGGATGGCGTGTTTACATGTTCAAACAAAATCTGTCATTTAAGTCTTAAATTAACATAAGTTCTTTATCCTTTCCCACCAATTGGGTTGTGTTGTGTGCAACTACTGCAGCATCAAGAGCAATATCTTAGCACCGTATCCCCCCACTACAGTACAGACCCAGAGTTTGAATCGGTGGTGAGGTGGTGACAGGCAGACCTCAGTTTGGTCATCCCTTCCATGAGCGCGGGGATATCTGTCAGTCTGTTGCTGCTGAGGACCAGGGTCTCCAGGTTCTGCATGAGACAGAGGCTCTCCGGAAGGTTCTCCACCTCGTTCCTCTGCAGCCATAGTGTGTGAAGATTCTCCATTCTGTAATAATCATAGTGACATAATGGGAGGAGTCTCTGTATGTGTGTATATACAGTATATGTATATTTTCATGTGTATATATTTTTTCAATGCATATGCATATATATATATATATTTCTTCGGCCTACTGTTTTGTGTACTGCCGCCTGCCATGTCACGAGTTTCAGTGTTCAGAATGGCCCTGTGTTATGATGTACATGTGACAACAGTGAAGGTATCCGGACCTGTGGATGTCTTGGGGTAAACTCTGGAGTCTGTTTCCTCCGATGTCCAGCCACTGGAGCGACTCCAGGCTCACCACGCTGTCTGGGATGCTCAGGAAGTTGTTCATGGACAAGTCCAAGTGGCACAGTTTCTTGAGCTGGCTGAACTGCAAAAAAAAAAAGAATGTCTCATGTTGGCCATCAGGACTTAACCAAAAACATGATGGACTATTACATTAGGTTCGGGGGTCATCTAATAGTCCTCAATGTTTAGACAGAGAAAATATATGAATTTTATATATATGAATTGCTCCCAATTCATCAAAAGGTTTGCATTGCATTGATGTCTGTGGTTAAAGTTTGAATCCTATCCTAGCATTAACTTAGGATCCAAGCATTTAGGCTGCTAGGTTACCTTAAGAGTCCTAGAATTCAGGGTCCTAGGATTGTGGTTTGAGTCCCAGCAGGGTTAACAGGAGGGTGGATGATCCTACCTCGGAGGGCAAGTCACTGAGGTGTCTGTTCATCGCCAACTCCAGTCGCTCCAGGTTTTCACAGTGGCCGAGTTCCTCAGGAATGTCATTTAGTTTGTTGAAGCTGAGCAGTAACTCACGTAATCGCTTCATCTCACCTGAACACGGATAGACAGACCAGAACAAGAACGAGACATCAATGGGTTCAAATGACAGAAAGATTTATATGTTAAATTAACACAATTACTTAATTTGTATACATTCTGCTCCAGCTGGGACAACTACTGCTGTTGAACTACATACTGTAAATAGTATAGTCTTGGATTGTGGCATTTGTAAAAAAATACAAATAAAAGATCTTCATTGGCCCCTGTTTCAAACCAAACATACCAATCTCTCTTGGCACCTGGGTGATGGCATTGCGAGACAGGTCCAGTACAACCAGATGCTCAAATCTGGAGACGAAATTGGGTATTTTCTGCAGCCCGGTCCGGTGGATCTGCCACTCCTGCACCTGACTGAGCTGCACCAAGGCTGGAGGTAAAGTCTGTTGTGGCAAACAAAAGCTCAATTAGTTCAGGTGTCTGTGGTTATGGTTAAAGTGGACATATTATGCCACCAGGCGTGAGTATACAGTCGGTGTGATTAGCCATTGCAAGCCGTTTCATAATTGCCAACCTTCCACTCTTCCTTCTCCAGCCTCAGGATGAGCCTTCCGTCCTCCGTCACCAACTTCTCCTTCAGTTTGGCCAAAACGATGCGGTTCTCCCACACACCAGTCAGTCTAGGGTTCACGTTAGAATAGGACAAGAGATGACTGGAGCCAGAGTCAAAAATATATCAATCAATCAATCAATCAATCAATCAATAACATATCTACTATTGAGAGTGTGGGAATGTGTCTGTAGCTGATCATGGGTAGGTTTAGAGTTACTATACCAGTCTGTAGCTGATCATGGGTAGGTTTAGAGTTACTATACCAGTCTGTAGCTGATCATGGGTAGGTTTAGAGTTACTATACCAGTCTGTAGCTGATGATGGGTAGGTTTAGAGTTACTATGCCAGTCTGTAGCTGATCATGGGTAGGTTTAGAGTTACTATACCAGTCTATAGCTGATCATGGGTAGGTTTAGAGTTACTATACCAGTCTGTAGCTGATCATGGTAGGTTAGAGTTTACTATACCAGTCTGTAGCTGATCATGGGTAGGTTTAGGGTTACTAAACCAGTCTGTAGCTGATCATGGGTAGGTTTAGGGTTACTATACCAGTCTGTAGCTGATCATGGGTAGGTTTAGAGTTACTATACCAGTCCTGTAGCTGATGATGGGTAGGTTTAGAGTTACTATACCAGTCTATAGCTGATCATGGGTAGGTTTAGGGTGACCTATACCAGTCTATAGCTGATCATGGGTTAGGTTTAGAGTTACTATACCAGTCTGTAGCTGATCATGGGTAGGTTTAGGGTTACTATACCAGTCTGTAGCTGATCATGGTAGGTTTAGAGTTACTTATACCAGTCTATAGCTGATCATGGGTAGGTTTAGAGTTACTATACAGTCTGTAGCTGATCATGGGTAGGTTTAGGATGACTATAACCAGTCTGTAGCTGATCATGGGTAGGTTTAGAGTTACTATACCAGTCTGTAGCTGATCATGGGTAGGTTTAGAGTTACTATATCCAGTCTGTAGCTGATCATGGGTAGGTTTAGGGTTACTAATACCAGTCTGTAGCTGATCATGGGTAGGTTTAGGGTTACTATACCAGTCTGTAGCTGATCATGGGTAGGTTTTAGAGTTACTATACCAGTCTGTAGCTGATCATGGGTAGGTTTAGAGTTACTATAACCAGTCTGTAGCTGATCATGGGTAGGTTTAGAGTTACTATACCAGTCTGTAGCTGATCATGGGGTAGGTTTTAGAGTTACTATACCAGTCTGTAAGCTGATCATGGGTAGGTTTTAGGGTTACTATACCAGTCTGTATGCTGATCATGGGGTAGGTTTAGAGTTACTATACCAGTCCTGTAGCTGATGATGGGTAGGTTTAGAGTTACTATTACCAGTCTGTAGCTGATCATGGGTAGGTTTAGAGTTACTATACCAGTCTGTAGCTGATGATGGGTAGGTTTAGAGTTACTATACCAGTTCTGAAGCTGATGCATGGTAGGTTTAGGGTTACTATACCAGTCTGTAGCTGATCCATGGGTAGGTTAGAGTTACTATACCAGTCTGTAGCTGATCATGGGTAGGTTTAGAGTTACTATACCAGTCTGAGCTGATCATGGGTAGGTTTAGATTACTATACCCAGTCTGTAGCTGATGATGGGTAGGTTTAGAGTTACTATACCAATCTGTAGCTGATCATGGGTAGGATTAGAGTTACTATACCAGTCTGTAGCTGATGATGGGTAGGTTTAGAGTTACTATACCAGTTTGTAGCTGATCATGGGTAGGTTTAGAGTTACTATACCAGTCTGTAGCTGATCATGGGTAGGTTTAGAGTTACTATACCAGTCTGTAGCTGATCATGGGTAGGTTTAGAGTTACTATACCAGTCTGTAGCTGATGATGGGTAGGTTTAGAGTTACTATACCAGTCTGTAGCTGATGATGGGTAGGTTTAGAGTTACTATACCAGTCTGTAGCTGATCATGGGTAGGTTTAGAGTTACTATACCAGTCTTGTAGCTGATCATGGGTAGGTTTAGAGTTACTATGCCAGTCTGTAGCTGATCATGGGTAGGTTAGAGTTTACTATACCAGTCTGTAGCTGATCATGGGTAGGTTTAGAGTTACTATACCAGTCTGTAGCTGATCATGGTAGGTTTAGAGTTACTATGGCCAGTCTGTAGCTGATCATGGGTAGGTTTAGAGTTACTATACCAGTCTATAGCTGATCATGGTAGGTTTAGAGTTACTATACCAGTCTGTAGCTGATCATGGGTAGGTTTAGGATGACTATACCAGTCCTGGTAGCTGATGGGTAGGCTTTAGGAGTTACTATACCAGTCTGTAGCTGATCATGGGTAGGTTTAGGTGACTATTACCAGTCTGTAGCTGATCATGGGTAGGTTTAGGGTTACTATACCAGTCTGTAGCTGATGGGTAGGTTTAGAGTTACTATACCAGTCTGTAGCTGATCATGGGTAGGTTTAGAGTTACTATACCAGTCTGTAGCTGATGATGGGTAGGTTTAGGGTTACTATACCAGTCTGTAGCTGATGATGGGTAGGTTTAGGGTTACTTATACCCAGTCTGTAGCTGATCATGGGGTAGGTTTAGGGTTAACACGTACCCACCTAAGGCGGCTCGGTCTTTAGACTTTGGTCTCTGAATCGCCTCTCGATTTTTCAAGATCCTCGTCTCCCAGAGAGCCTTGATGGAGCCCACAGACCCCCGGCACACAGCTAACTCCGACATCTAGACTGTAGAAAGACTGCATATAATGTTAGGTTAGCATTCGTTTATTGTTGAGGCTGAGGTTAGTGATAGGTTAAGTGTTGGGGTTGTCAGGTTAGTGATAGATTAAGTGTTGGGGTTGTTGGGTTAGTGATAGATTAAGTGTTGGGGTTGTTGGGTTAGTGATAGATTAAGTGTTGGGGTTGTTGGGTTAGTGATAGATTAAGTGTTGGGGTTGTTGGGTTAGTGATAGATTAAGTGTTGGGGTTGTTGGGTTAGTGATAGATTAAGTGTTGGTGTTGTAGGGTGAGTGATAGATTACGTGTTGAGGTTGTAGGGTGAGTGATAGATTAGGTTCAGGGTTGGTAGGTTAATGATAGGTTAGCGTTTACAGACCTGTTGGGTCTCCCTCACCTGCATATATTATTTCAGCATCCTGGTTTAGGAGTGATGTCACAAGTTATAGATAACCCTGAAGTCACAGGTTGGTTGTGACATCACTTCTCAGAGGTGGACTCCTGTGGGGAAGAGTTTTCTGTGTTTATCTCAAGCCCTCTCTGATGGGCACAACAATGAAGATGCATTTTAAGACAGATCAAATAATATGAAGATGTAGATGTGTAGTGAGAAATGAGACAGCAGAAATCTATGAATAAGTCAGAATGAAATTAATCCATTGAAAGTGTTACATATGTAGGAAGTACTACTAATGAAATAATGGAGGGGAATTAATGCAATTATAGTGAGTTTACCTTCTGAAATGATGTCTGGTGTTAAATCCAATGTTCAGGGTTGTGATAGTGTGGCCCGGCTACCTCTGATGTTGCTGTGAAATCTGACCCCCAGGGAACTAAGTTTAGACCAGAAAGCATGTGATCACATGGTTGTAGAAGATAGCAGCACTCTGAGCCCACTAGATGTCCTGCTACAATAGCCTACTGCCTGCTGGGATGGAGTATAGCCCACAGAGCCTTCTCCCAGCACGAAGGTACTGGGTTCATCCCCAGCTGTTGCAACATGCCTTAACACTAGAAGCTGCTTAATGGCTGCAATGATATAGTCTACTGGAATAACATACTGGGATACTATGGGCTACTGGAATACTATATTCTGCTAGGATTACATACTCGAATACTATAGTCTAGTGGGATATCATACTGGAATACTTTAGTCTACTGGGATAGCATACTGGAAAACTATGGTCTACTGGAATACTATACTGGAAAACTATTGTCGATTGGAATACTATATTCTGCTCGGATAACATACTGGAATACCATAGTCTACTGGGATAGCATACTGGATTTACTATATTCCATTAGGATAACGTACTGGAATAAATATACTGTATAATAATATATAGTCTACTAGGATAGAATATAGGAATACATTAGTCGTGGGAGTAGTGGGGTAGCATACATCATACTGGCATGCTGTTGTCTACTGGGATAACATACTGGAATACTGGACAAGGAAATGGTCTTGGCAGAACCTGCTGGAAAATCAAGACCCTGTTTAGCTTGACTCAGGTATGGTCCTGTGTTTACCTGTTTCTGTTTACTGAGTGTACCGGTTAACCTTTGGCTATCAGGTATTCAAATAAAAATCAAAAAAACATACGAGCAAAGTTAGCTAGATACTGCCAACAGTGATTCTATTGTGTAACCATTAGAATTACGAATAGAACACATTCAGTGGGATGTTGAACATAGTGTCTTTATTATTAGTCTTTATTGCTAATTGAGTAACAAGGCAGAATATTTCAGTTGAAAGGGTTAACAAAAAAAACAAAAAATACACACCACAGGTTTGTTTAATGACTCATTCATATATATATATATATGTATATCATATATATATATATATATATATATATATATATATATATATACATATATATATATATATATACACACACACACACACACACACACACACACACACACACACACACACACACAACCACTCAGCAACACACTCAACAAGGTGCTCCACCACAAGAGGTCTGAACTGACGTCTGTGCCAGACTCCGTCAGTTCATAAAAGACAATATACAGTTCACCTACTGTGAAAGAGTTCCCACACGTTACCTTTAGACAGAGTTATCTTCTACAAAAAAACAAAAAAACTAAACAGGGCTTAAATAGTCTATCAGGAGACAAAGTTGTGCCAAACACCTCGCTAACCCCGAGGGGAAAGTCAGAACCGTCACACACCGACGGTTAGCAGATCACAGATCGACCCCAAGTGACCCTTATCCTCGTCGTCATCACGCGAGGAAGGAGGAGGTGTCTGTCAGATAAGGCCACACCCACAGGAGGAAAAACCACAGCGAGTGTATAGAGGGGTATTCTGGGCTACAGGGTGCAGGGGGAGGGTGGGGGGGGTGAGAGAGCTCTCATTTCAGGTCCAGGGACCATGGAGGCCGGGTTCTCCAGGTACTGGCGCCACAGGTTGGAGAAGCGGCACATGGTGGCTCCGTCGATGAACCGGTGGTCCGCTGACCAGCTGATGTTCAGGATGTGGGCCTTGACCACCTCCCCGTTGGAGTCGAACCGTGGCAGGATCTGGACGAGGGAGACACAAAATGGTTATTGGTCTCGTGAGGATCCTCTGAGGGATTATGAAGGATCTGCAGGAGCATTTCAGATGTTTCGCATTGTGAAAACAAATGGGTCAGCCCTCACCTGAATCCTGCCCAGAGCGCCGATCGTTACTTGAGGTGGAAGAATCACTGGCTTGGCATATGTTCCGCCGATCTTATTTGGAAAGGAAATAAATAATTAGTCTCACAAAGCAATCGCAGGCTTAATAATAAACCATAAAAAAAAGTAGCGCTGAACACCATCGGACACCTAAAGGCCATGAACCACCGGCCTTCCTCTACACCTCAGAGAGCGATAGACTGATAGAAGGCTGGTGAGGAGGACTTATAATTGTAATGCTTTGTTAGCCCTCATTATGCCTGCATGACACCCATTGCACTCTGAACCGTCCCTGGAAGGAGGGATCCCCCACTCTGAGTTCCTTCTCCAGATTTCTTCCTTGTTCATTGAGAGAGTCGTTTCTAGTCCTTAGGGGGGGGGGGGGCTAGGGCTAGGGGGGTGTCATAACCACATGGCCCCATAATCGTGTGGCCTGTAAAACCCTTTGAGACTGGAACTGTGATTAAGGGCTTTACAAATAAAATGTACTTTACTTACTGAACCGATGTTGGAGAGCGTGAAGGTCCCTCCGGTCAGGTCGGCGGTGCCCAGTTGCCCAGCACTGCCCAGGGCCTGCAGGCGGTTCAGTTCCCGGGCGATGTCGAAGACGCTCAGAAGCTGCACGTTCTTCACGTTGGGCACCAGCAGACCCTGGCTGGTGTCCATGGCAACGCCGATGTTGTGAGCCGCCTGCACATCAACGGGCATAGTCACATGATCACTGATCTCAGCGAGGGAAATAGAATCCAGAGACACTGGTGGTGTAGGTCACCTCAACAAGAATAGAAACCTGTTGTAAATCTGCTAAACAAGAGTAGAAACCCGTTATAGGTCGCATACAACCTGAGTAGAAACTAGATGACGCGTTATCAGAGCTCCTGCGTTACCTTGTAGGTGATGTTCTGTTGGGCGTCGTCGATGGAGGCGTTGAGAACGGGGAAGTGGAGGAGGCTCATGGAAGCAGCCTGCAGCACAAAGAAAACCGTTTGTCGGATTTTATTCTCATCTTTTATTCACGGGAGGAGAACAGAAGGCCAGGAGGCGGCTTAGTCCAGGTACCTTGATGAAGAAGGGCATGTAGCTGAGCTTAACGCCGCGGGCCTCGCTGATGGCCCTCAGCTCCGGCCGCAGGGCCACCAGGCGGCTCAGGTCCAACTCGTCACAGAAGCCAAAGTGGGGGATCTGCAGGGCAGCCGTCATGGTCTTCACCATGGCCTTCTGGAAGCCTGGCCAGACACAGGGGTCATGTGACTTACCGGCCAACCAAAAATACATTAACCACCATCACCAAGTACTGAAGCGTTCCTCAACATCTGCAGTATAACGATGTATTACTCCTCAACATCTGCAGTATAACAGTGTAGTATTCTTCAACATCTGCAGTATAAGGGTGTAGTATTCCTCAACATCTGTAGTATAGTGGTTTAGTACTCCTGAACATTAGTAGTATTGTGAAGAATTGTTCAGCATCTGTAGTATTCCTCAGTATCAGCAGTATTAAAGTATTCCTCAACAGCAGTACTATAGTGGTGCGGTATCCACCTTTCAGGGGTTCCGTGACGTCCTTGGTGGTGAGGACTGGTTTGGGGGCGACAGGCTGGAGGGCTGGGGGTTCAGAGGCTGGCTGGGCGGCTGGCTGGGCAGCTCCCGGCTGCTCCTGCACGGGGATCTGCTCGTGGAATGGAGACGGAGGCAAGATGGCTCCTGTCTGCTTGGCCAGGAAGTCGAGGATGTCCTCCTTTAGGATGCGTCCGTCTTTCCCGCTCCCGACCACTTCACTCAGCTTGATCTGAATGGGAGCAACACGGAGAGAAGTATTTAAGACACGTGTTGAAAGGGATTGACTCGGACAGCAAGTCATAGCAGCTGTCAACCATGCCTTTTATAAAACAAGCAAAAGCAGCAGTATCTCAGGAGGTAAGAGCGGTCACTGGTTCGATCCCCGGGCTCTGCCAAGCTAAGTGTCGAGGTGTCCCTGATTATCTTTGTCTTTCTTTTTTGTGTGTGTGTGCATGTGTGTGTACATGTGTACCGTAAATCCTCTAATAGTGGCCTGTATTCCATTAAAGGCCGGTCTCTCATAATGGCCGGATCAAAAAACGAAGAAAAAAAACCGACGGTTAATACGGTAAACTCCTGGTGCCTGTTATACACCGGTAATGTAACTACGGTAGTTTGAATTACCTGTGCAAGCCTGAATTTCCCACAACACAACGTGTCTCCGTAACACAGAGCTACCAGAGAAGAGAAAACAAATATGGCGCCGACCAGACGAAAGTTTGACGTGCATTTTAAAGAGACAGTTTTGCAGTGTGTGGCGGAAAATTCGGGAGAGCAAGCGGCGAGGCACTTTGACGTCGACCCGAAGAGAATCAGATACTGGAGGAAGCAGGAGAATGAACTGCGCTCAGCTGACAAGGGCAGAGCGCGGCTGGCGGGTGGCGGGCAAAAGAAAGTTAGCTTGGAGCTGGAAGCTAAACTTTCAGACTGGATGTGCTCCATGCGGGACGAACAAAACAGTCTCGAGGAAAATGACACAAAACAAAGCGAAGGAGATCTACTCTTCAGTGGGTGATGGAGCCGGCAAGGAGTTTGTGGCGAGCAGGGGCTGGCTGGAAAAATTTGTGAGTGACCACCTGCTGACCACTGTTCATTATCACTGTTCATTATCACTGTTCATCTCAACCTCAGGGTTGTTTCGTGTTATTGTACAGTGGCCGTATTTTCCCTACGTGAGGCTGCGCTGCTGTGTTGTTACCATATGTTACTTGCAGCTGAATCTTACTGTTTTGTTTGGTTTGTTTTCATGTGCCAATGTGTGCAATGTTTTGCAATAAAAGTCAGGAAATGAAGGGATTAGGTCCATTTAATTTTGAGAAATAAAGGCCTGCCTCCAACAAAGGCCTGGTGCTCTTTGCGGCTCAGTAAATAAAGGCCCCGGCCAATATTAGAGGATTTACGGTATGTTTGTGTGTGTGTGCATGTGCAGTAACTTGCGGTGTTCTCCAGCGCCAGGCGGCGGACAGCAGGCGTGGCCTGGGTCTTGTGGCCCTTGATCTCCTGGTGGGTGTGCTCCTCACGAGACATGGCGGGCGTCTCCACCACATCCTCCTCCTGGGCCACCTCTGGAGCACGACACAGGACATACTGAACACATATGTATCACATAGAACATCTATAGCATGTATAGCATCATAGCATGTACAACATCTATATATTAATTGTTTCTCTTATTTTTTCGGCCTACTGTTTTGTGTACTGCCGCCTGCCATGTCACGAGTTTCAGTGTTCAGAATGGCCCTGTGTTATGATGTACATGTGACAACAGTGAAGGTATCCGGACCTGTGGATGTCTTGGGGTAAACTCTGGAGTCTGTTTCCTCCGATGTCCAGCCACTGGAGCGACTCCAGGCTCACCACGCTGTCTGGGATGCTCAGGAAGTTGTTCATGGACAAGTCCAAGTGGCACAGTTTCTTGAGCTGGCTGAACTGCAAAAAAAAAAAGAATGTCTCATGTTGGCCATCAGGACTTAACCAAAAACATGATGGACTATTACATTAGGTTCGGGGGTCATCTAATAGTCCTCAATGTTTAGACAGAGAAAATATCTAAATTTTATATATATGAATTGCTCCCAATTCATCAAAAGGTTTGCATTGCACTGATGTCTGTGATTAAAGTTTGAATCCTATCCTAGCATTAACTTAGGATCCAAGCATTTAGGCTGCTAGGTTACCTTAAGAGTCCTAGAATTCAGGGTCCTAGGATTGTGGTTTGAGTCCCAGCAGGGTTAACAGGAGGGTGGATGATCCTACCTCGGAGGGCAAGTCACTGAGGTGTCGGTTCATCGCCAACTCCAGTCGCTCCAGGTTTTCACAGTGGCCGAGTTCCTCAGGAATGTCATTTAGTTTGTTGAAGCTGAGCAGTAACTCACGTAATCGCTTCATCTCACCTGAACACGGATAGACAGACCAGAACAAGAACGAGACATCAATGGGTTCAAATGACAGAAAGATTTATATGTTAAATTAACACAATTTCTTAATTTGTATACATTCTGCTCCAGCTGGGACAACTACTGCTGTTGAACTACATACTGTAAATAGTATAGTCTTGGATTGTGGCATTTGTAAAAAAATACAAATAAAAGATCTGTATTGGCCCCTGTTTCAAACCAGCTAGCTGATCTAGCTGAATGTCATGTCAACTGGTTTCAAAATGAGAACAAAACAAAACATACCAATCTCTCTTGGCACCTGGGTGATGGCATTGCGAGACAGGTCCAGTACAACCAGATGCTCAAATCTGGAGACGAAATTGGGTATTTTCTGCAGCCCGGTCCGGTGGATCTGCCACTCCTGCACCTGACTGAGCTGCACCAAGGCTGGAGGTAAAGTCTGTTGTGGCAAACAAGAGCTCAATTAGTTCAGGTGTCTGTGGTTATGGTTAAAGTGGACATATTATGCCACCAGGCGTGAGTATACAGTCGGTGTGATTAGCCATTGCAAGCCGTTTCATAATTGCCAACCTTCCACTCTTCCTTCTCCAGCCTCAGGATGAGCCTTCCGTCCTCCGTCACCAACTTCTCCTTCAGTTTGGCCAAAACGATGCGGTTCTCCCACACACCAGTCAGTCTAGGGTTCACGTTAGAATAGGACAAGAGATGACTGGAGCCAGAGTCAAAAATATATCAATCAATCAATCAATCAATCAATAACATATCTACTATTGAGAGTGTGGGAATGTGTCTGTAGCTGATCATGGGTAGGTTTAGGGTGACTATACCAGTCTGTAGCTGATGGGTAGGTTTAGAGTTACTATGCCAGTCTGTAGCTGATCATGGGTAGGTTTAGGGTGACTATACCAGTCTGTAGCTGATCATGGGTAGGTTTAGGGTTACTATACCAGTCTGTAGCTGATCATGGGTAGGTTTAGGGTTACTATACCAGTCTGTAGCTGATCATGGGTAGGTTTAGGGTTACTATACCAGTCTGTAGCTGATCATGGGTAGGTTTAGGGTTACTATACCAGTCTGTAGCTGATCATGGGTAGGTTTAGAGTTACTATACCAGTCTGTAGCTGATCATGGGTAGGTTTAGGGTGACTATACCAGTCTGTAGCTGATCATGGGTAGGTTTAGGGTTACTATACCAGTCTGTAGCTGATGGGTAGGTTTAGAGTTACTATACCAGTCTGTAGCTGATCATGGGTAGGTTTAGGGTGACTATACCAGTCTGTAGCTGATCATGGGTAGGTTTAGGGTTACTATACCAGTCTGTAGCTGATCATGGGTAGGTTTAGAGTTACTATACCAGTCTGTAGCTGATCATGGGTAGGTTTAGGGTGACTATACCAGTCTGAAGCTGATCATGGGTAGGTTTAGGGTTACTATACCAGTCTGTAGCTGATCATGGGTAGGTTTAGAGTTACTATACCAGTCTGTAGCTGATCATGGGTAGGTTTAGGGTGACTATACCAGTCTGTAGCTGATCATGGGTAGGTTTAGGGTTACTATACCAGTCTGTAGCTGATCATGGGTAGGTTTAGGGTTACTATACCAGTCTGTAGCTGATCATGGGTAGGTTTAGAGTTACTATACCAGTCTGTAGCTGATCATGGGTAGGTTTAGGGTGACTATACCAGTCTGTAGCTGATCATGGGTAGGTTTAGGGTTACTATACCAGTCTGTAGCTGATCATGGGTAGGTTTAGGGTTACTATACCAGTCTGTAGCTGATCATGGGTAGGTTTAGAGTTACTATACCAGTCTGTAGCTGATCATGGGTAGGTTTAGGGTGACTATACCAGTCTGTAGCTGATCATGGGTAGGTTTAGGGTTACTATACCAGTCTGTAGCTGATCATGGGTAGGTTTAGAGTTACTATACCAGTCTGTAGCTGATGGGTAGGTTTAGAGTTACTATACCAGTCTGTAGCTGATCATGGGTAGGTTTAGGGTTAACACGTACCCACCTAAGGCGGCTCGGTCTTTAGACTTTGGTCTCTGAATCGCCTCTCGATTTTTCAAGATCCTCGTCTCCCAGAGAGCCTTGATGGAGCCCACAGACCCCCGGCACACAGCTAACTCCGACATCTAGACTGTAGAAAGACTGCATATAATGTTAGGTTAGCATTCGTTTATTGTTGAGGCTGAGGTTAGTGATAGGTTAAGTGTTGGGGTTGTCAGGTTAGTGATAGATTAAGTGTTGGGGTTGTTGGGTTAGTGATAGATTAAGTGTTGGGGTTGTCAGGTTAGTGATAGATTAAGTGTTGGGGTTGTTGGGTTAGTGATAGATTAAGTGTTGGGGTTGTTGGGTTAGTGATAGATTAAGTGTTGGGGTTGTAGGGTGAGTGATAGATTAGGTTCAGGGTTGGTAGGTTAATGATAGGTTAGCGTTTACAGACCTGTTGGGTCTCCCTCACCTGCATATATTATTTCAGCATCCTGGTTTAGGAGTGATGTCACAAGTTATAGATAACCCTGAAGTCACAGGTTGGTTGTGACATCACTTCTCAGAGGTGGACTCCTGTGGAGAAGAGTTTTCTGTGTTTATCTCAAGCCCTCTCTGATGGGCACAACAATGAAGATGCATTTTAAGACAGATCAAATAATATGAAGATGTAGATGTGTAGTGAGAAATGAGACAGCAGAAATCTATGAATAAGTCAGAATGAAATTAATCCATTGAAAGTGTTACATATGTAGGAAGTACTACTAATGAAATAATGGAGGGGAATTAATGCAATTATAGTGAGTTTACCTTCTGAAATGATGTCTGGTGTTAAATCCAATGTTCAGGGTTGTGATAGTGTGGCCCGGCTACCTCTGATGTTGCTGTGAAATCTGACCCCCAGGGAACTAAGTTTAGACCAGAAAGCATGTGATCACATGGTTGTAGAAGATAGCAGCACTCTGAGCCCACTAGATGTCCTGCTACAATAGCCTACTGCCTGCTGGGATGGAGATAGCCCACAGAGCCTTCTCCCAGCACGAAGGTACTGGGTTCAATCCCCAGCTGTTGCAACATGCCTTAACACTAGAAGCTGCTTAATGGCTGCAATGATATAGTCTACTGGAATAACATACTGGGATACTATGGGCTACTGGAATACTATATTCTGCTAGGATTACATACTCGAATACTATAGTCTAGTGGGATATCATACTGGAATACTTTAGTCTACTGGGATAGCATACTGGAAAACTATGGTCTACTGGAATACTATACTGGAAAACTATTGTCGATTGGAATACTATATTCTGCTCGGATAACATACTGGAATACCATAGTCTACTGGGATAGCATACTGGATTACTATATTCCATTAGGATAACGTACTGGAATAATATACTGTATAATAATATATAGTCTACTAGGATAGAATATAGGAATACATTAGTCGTGGGAGTAGTGGGGTAGCATACATCATACTGGCATGCTGTTGTCTACTGGGATAACATACTGGAATACTGGACAAGGAAATGGTCTTGGCAGAACCTGCTGGAAAATCAAGACCCTGTTTAGCTTGACTCAGGTATGGTCCTGTGTTTACCTGTTCTGTTTACTGAGTGTACCGGTTAACCTTTGGCTATCAGGTATTCAAATAAAAACCAAAAACATACGAGCAAAGTTAGCTAGATACTGCCAACAGTGATTCTATTGTGTAACCATTAGAATTACGAATAGAACACATTCAGTGGGATGTTGAACATAGTGTCTTTATTATTAGTCTTTATTGCTAATTGAGTAACAAGGCAGAATATTTCAGTTGAAAGGGTTAACAAAAAAAACAAAAATACACACCACAGGTTTGTTTAATGACTCATTCATATATATATATATATATACATATATATATATATATATACATACACACACACACACACACACACACACACTCAGCAACACACTCAACAAGGTGCTCCACCACAAGAGGTCTGAACTGACGTCTGTGCCAGACTCCGTCAGTTCATAAAAGACAATATACAGTTCACCTACTGTGAAAGAGTTCCCACACGTTACCTTTAGACAGAGTTATCTTCTACAAAAAAACAAAAAAACTAAAACAGGGCTAAATAGTCTATCAGGAGACAAAGTTGTGCCAAACACCTCGCTAACCCCGAGGGGAAAGTCAGAACCGTCACACACCGACGGTTAGCAGATCACAGATCGACCCCAAGTGACCCTTATCCTCGTCGTCATCACGCGAGGAAGGAGGAGGTGTCTGTCAGATAAGGCCACACCCACAGGAGGAAAAACACAGCGAGTGTATAGAGGGGTATTCTGGGCTACAGGGGTGCAGGGGGAGGGTGGGGGGGGTGAGAGCTCTCATTTCAGGTCCAGGACCATGGAGGCCGGGTTCTCCAGGTACTGGCGCCACAGGTTGGAGAAGCGGCACATGGTGGCTCCGTCGATGAACCGGTGGTCCGCTGACCAGCTGATGTTCAGGATGTGGGCCTTGACCACCTCCCCGTTGGAGTCGAACCGTGGCAGGATCTGGACGAGGGAGACACAAAATGGTTATTGGTCTCGTGAGGATCCTCTGAGGGATTATGAAGGATCTGAAGGAGCATTTCAGATGTTTCGCATTGTGAAAACAAATGGGTCAGCCCTCACCTGAATCCTGCCCAGAGCGCCGATCGTTACTTGAGGTGGAAGAATCACTGGCTTGGCATATGTTCCGCCGATCTTATTTGGAAAGGAAATAAATAATTAGTCTCACAAAGCAATCGCAGGCTTAATAATAAAACATAAAAAAAAGTAGCGCTGAACACCATCGGACACCTAAAGGCCATGAACCACCGGCCTTCCTCTACACCTCAGAGAGCGATAGACTGATAGAAGGCTGGTGAGGAGGACTTATAATTGTAATGCTTTGTTAGCCCTCATTATGCCTGCATGACACCCATTGCACTCTGAACCGTCCCTGGAAGGAGGGATCCCCCACTCTGAGTTCCCTCTCCAGATTTCTTCCTTGTTCATTGAGAGAGTCGTTTCTAGTCCTTAGGGGGGGGGGGGGCTAGGGCTAGGGGGGGGGGTGTCATAACCACATGGCCCCATAATCGTGTGGCCTGTAAAACCCTTTGAGACTGGAACTGTGATTAAGGGCTTTACAAATAAAATGTACTTTACTTACTGAACCGATGTTGGAGAGCGTGAAGGTCCCTCCGGTCAGGTCGGCGGTGCCCAGTTGCCCAGCACTGCCCAGGGCCTGCAGGCGGTTCAGTTCCCCGGGCGATGTCGAAGACGCTCAGAAGCTGCACGTTCTTCACGTTGGGCACCAGCAGACCCTGGCTGGTGTCCATGGCAACGCCGATGTTGTGAGCCGCCTGCACATCAACGGGCATAGTCACATGATCACTGATCTCAGCGAGGGAAATAGAATCCAGAGACACTGGTGGTGTAGGTCACCTCAACAAGAATAGAAACCTGTTGTAAATCTGCTAAACAAGAGTAGAAACCCGTTATAGGTCGCATACAACCTGAGTAGAAACTAGATGACGCGTTATCAGAGCTCCTGCGTTACCTTGTAGGTGATGTTCTGTTGGGCGTCGTCGATGGAGGCGTTGAGAACGGGGAAGTGGAGGAGGCTCATGGAAGCAGCCTGCAGCACAAAGAAAACCGTTTGTCGGATTTTATTCTCATCTTTTATTCACGGGAGGAGACAGAAGGCCAGGAGGCGGCTTAGTCCAGGTACCTTGATGAAGAAGGGCATGTAGCTGAGCTTAACGCCGCGGGCCTCGCTGATGGCCCTCAGCTCCGGCCGCAGGGCCACCAGGCGGCTCAGGTCCAACTCGTCACAGAAGCCAAAGTGGGGGATCTGCAGGGCAGCCGTCATGGTCTTCACCATGGCCTTCTGGAAGCCTGGCCAGACACAGGGGTCATGTGACTTACCGGCCAACCAAAATACATTAACCACCATCACCAAGTACTGAAGCGTTCCTCAACATCTGCAGTATAACGATGTATTACTCCTCAACATCTGCAGTATAACAGTGTAGTATTCTTCAACATCTGCAGTATAAGGGTGTAGTATTCCTCAACATCTGTAGTATAGTGGTTTAGTACTCCTGAACATTAGTAGTATTGTGAAGAATTGTTCAGCATCTGTAGTATTCCTCAGTATCAGCAGTATTAAAGTATTCCTCAACAGCAGTACTATAGTGGTGCGGTATCCACCTTTCAGGGTTCCGTGACGTCCTTGGTGGTGAGGACTGGTTTTGGGGGCGACAGGCTGGAGGGCTGGGGGTTCAGAGGCTGGCTGGGGCGGCTGGCTGGGCAGCTCCGGCTGCTCCTGCACGGGGATCTGCTCGTGGAATTGGAGACGGAGGCAAGATGGCTCCTGTCTGCTTGGCCAGGAAGTCGAGGATGTCCTCCTTTAGGATGCGTCCGTCTTTCCCGCTCCCGACCACTTCACTCAGCTTGATCTGAATGGGAGCAACACGGAGAGAAGTATTTAAGACACGTGTTGAAAGGGATTGACTCGGACAGCAAGTCATAGCAGCTGTCAACCATGCCTTTTATAAATCAAGCAAAAGCAGCAGTATCTCAGGAGGTAAGAGCGGTCACTGGTTCGATCCCCGGGCTCTGCCTAGCTAAGTGTCCCTGATTATCTTATTGTCTTTCTTTTTTGTGTGTGTGTGCATGTGCATGTGTGTGTACATGTGTACCGTAAATCCTCTAATAGTGGCCTGTATTCCATTAAAGGCCGGTCTCTCATAATGGCCGGGTCAAAAAACGAAGAAAAAAAACCGACGGTTAATACGGTAAACTCCTGGTGCCTGTTATACACCGGTAATGTAACTACGGTAGTTTGAATTACCTGTGCAAGCCTGAATTTCCCACAACACAACGTGTCTCCGTAACACAGAGCTACCAGAGAAGAGAAAACAAATATGGCGCCGACCAGACGAAAGTTTGACGTGCATTTTAAAGAGACAGTTTTGCAGTGTGTGGCGGAAAATTCGGGAGAGCAAGCAGCGAGGTACTTTGACATCGACCCGAAGAGAATCAGATACTGGAGGAAGCAGAAGAATGAACTGCGCTCAGCCGACAAGGGAAGAGCACGGCTGGCGGGTGGCGGGCAAAAGAAAGTTAGCTTGGAGCTGGAAGCTAAACTTTCAGACTGGATCTACTCAATGCGGGACGAACACAACAGTCTCGGGGAAAATGACACAAAACAAAGCGAAGGAGATCTACTCTTCAGTGGGTGATGGAGCCGGCAAGGAGTTTGTGGCGAGCAGGGGCTGGCTGGAAAAATTTGTGAGTGACCACCTAGTGCACTGTTCATTATCACTGTTCATTATCACTGTTCATCTCAACCTCAGGGTTGTTTCGTGTTATTGTACAGTGGCCGTATTTTCCCTACGTGAGGCTGCGCTGCTGTTTTGTTACCATATGTTACTTGCAGCTGAATCTTACTGTTTTGTTTGGTTTGTTTTAATGTGCCAATGTGTGCAATGTTTTGCAATAAAAGTCAGGAAATGAAGGGATTATGTCCATTTAATTTTGAGAAATAAAGGCCTGCCTCTTTGCGGCTCAGTAAATAAAGGCCCCGGCCAATATTAGAGGATTTACGGTATGTTTGTGTGTGTGTGCATGTGCAGTAACTTGCGGTGTTCTCCAGCGCCAGGCGGCGGACAGCAGGCGTGGCCTGGGTCTTGTGGCCCTTGATCTCCTGGTGGGTGTGCTCCTCACGAGACATGGCGGGCGTCTCCACCACATCCTCCTCCTGGGCCACCTCTGGAGCACGACACAGGACATACTGAACACATATGTATCACATAGAACATCTATAGCATGTATAGCATCATAGCATGTACAACATCTATAGCATAAGCATAAGTAATTGTTTAGAGTTGTTTTAGAATTTATGTTCAGAAAATTACTGCAGAAGTGAATGGGGAGTTAGCATTCCATTGTACTTGGTACATACGGCATAATAAAGAAATCTTGAATCTTGAATGTATCAACGTACAGTAACTACCACCAAATTCAAGTTCTGACCATTGAAAAACCCTAATCCAACAGCATTTTGAAAAGTTTCGATTGACACGTAACCGACGACAACGCCTTATTGTTTACCTGGACCGCCGTCGGTCTCGATGTCCACCAGTGGCTTCCCAACCAGCGCCGTGTCATCCGCGGCGTAGTACAGCTTGCGGATCACGCCGTCGTATCGGCTGGTGATGGTGACCGACGCCTTGTCGCTCTGCACCTCGCAGATGCTGTCGAACTGGGACACCTTGTCCCCCTCCTTCACATACCTGAGAGCAGGGACACACATACACACACACACGGACACACACATCCCAAGAATCAAAGTCCAAATAAGTCCAGAACTATTGCATATTGTCAAAGGATAACAAAAACATCTACCTATTAATAATAAAGATGATGAATAGAAAAGGTAACAAAGCCTTGTTCAAAACACAGAGGCCCTGTATAAGAAAGGTCAGAGTCGCCTGTATTTCCTACGGAGACTCATATCTTTCAACGTCTGCAGGACCATGGTGCAGATGTTCTATCACTCTGTGGTGGTCAGCGTCATCTTCTACGCTGTTGTGTGTTGGGGCAGCAGGGTGAAGGCAGCCGACGCCAACAGACTCAATAAGATCATCAGGAAAGCGGGTTCTGTCCTGGGAGTGGAATTGGAGTCTTTGCCTACATATTTGTATATTTTGACTGTAAATCCGTGAGTTTATTTTTATCATTCTGTTGATTTCCATATTGTTTTATTGTACTGTATTGCTATGCAACCTGGTACAAGAATTTCCTTCGGGATTAATACAGTTCTATTTATCTATCCATTTCAAAACCCCTATTTGCTTTATGATAATTCGAAGTAGCCATCATGTGTGAATTCTACTTACCATTCCTTCACCACAACCTCCATGATTCCCTCTCCGATGTCCGACAGTTTGAACTGCATGATTGGTCCGTGCCAGGCTGGAGGGCACAAAAAAAACATGTCATTCTAATAGTGCTAGGGTTACTTAGTTCCGGGGATAGGCGCTCAGGATAGTTCTAGGGGCTATTAAGTGGGTTAGGGGCTAGGGTAAGTTATTGGGTTATGGTTTGTGCTACGGATATCCACAGTTGTATCCAAGGTTCTTCGGAGTGGTGCATCTTGAGGTCAAGTTGAGTAAACCAACATACCACTGGTGGTATGGAAAAGCCTTGCATTGTGCAGTTGAGACACGAAGGCATGTGGCTGCTGGCCTGTGGCTGCTCCTTTGGTGGTTTGAGAGGACTGGACTCGGACACATCGGCGTCTGTATTGGTGGGAGAGCTGATTGGAGGATGGAGAATAATCAGGAGACGCGTGCACATTTAAAACATTTAAATAACCAAGCTAGCTCATTCCATGAACAGGTCCTCTCGAACAAGTGTCACTAGTATGTGATAGGACTACACCTCCTGCAGTGACAGCAATGTTATGGTCACCTCATGCTCATGTGGTAATGTTGTGGTCACCCTGTGGTAGCGTCATTTTACATTTTAGAGTGGATTCACAAGGGGATAGATTCATTTAAGAATCATCTTATACAAGTCAATACATTCTGTACTTAATTAAGTACCATTCTAAAGTAAATAGATGCACTTTATGAAAGTAGTCTTGTCTTTTTAAACCAAACAAAAAAATAATGAGAATCAGTATTTCTAAAGATTAACATACCAGTCACTTTAATAAAGTCACATATTTTAACAGCAGTCTTAAGGTAAACAGCATGTATACATCATGATCATGAAACATGATACAACCAGTAATCTTTCCACTACAAATAGATGAAGATGCATTTTATGAACCCACATTCTTCCTCTTATAGTCAACAGAGAATACAGAAGTATTGCACCAACATACCACTCTTATTAAAGTACATACCGTAAATCCTCTAATATTGGCGGGGGGCTTTATTTACTGAGCCGCAAATAGCACCGGGCCTTTGTTGGAGGCAGGCCTTTATTTCTCAAAATTAAACTCTCATGGACATAAGGACATAATCCCTTCATTTCCTGACTTTTATTGCAAAACGTTGCACACATTGGCACTGGAAAACTAAACAAACAAAACAGTAAGATTCAGCTGCAAGTAACATATGGTAACAACACAGCAGCGGAGCCCCACGTAGAGAAAACACACCCACTGTAAAATAACACGAAACAACCCTGAGGTTGGAATAAACATGAAATACCAAACAATAGCCTAACAAAATAAATAGACACTGACAGGGTTTTAATGCAGCACCGACTGCCTTGTTGTACACACGAGGAGGATTAGGGGGAGAGTTGGCCGCCGAATCTAGCGGTCTGTCCGCAATATTGCCAGCATCAATTACAATACCTACTACTTATATCGATTAATGTCGCTCATTTGGCATCATATCTGAAATGTATAGTCTTATGGTATGATGCTATATACACAATAATAAACAATTTATATGAATTGTCTTACAAGGGGTTAACAAAATGAACAGTGAACAGGTGATAGATGAACAGTGGGGTCAGCAGGGTGGTTCACTCACAAAATTTTCCAGCCAGCCCCTGCTCGCCACAAACTCCTTGCCGGCTCCATCGCCCACTGAAGAGTAGATCTCCTTCGCCTTGTCTTGGATCATTTTCCCCGAGACTCTGTGGTGTTCGTCCCGCATGGAGCACATCCAGTCCGAAAGTTTAGCTTCCAGCTCCAAGCTCACTTTCTTTCGCCCGCCACCCGCCAGCCGCGCTCTGCCCTTGTCAGCTGAGCGCAGTTCATTCTCCTGCTTCCTCCAGTATCTGATTCTCTTCGGGTCGACGTCGAAGTGCCTCGCCGCTTGCTCTCCGGAATTCTCCGCCACGTACTGCAAAACTGTCTCTTTAAAATGCACGTCAAACTTTCGTCTGGTCGGCGCCATGTTTTGTTTTGTGTTCTCTTCTCTGTTAGCAGAGAGTTCGATCCGATACGAGAACGAACGATCCAGGTATCACCGGTTCTCTAGCGGACTGACTCCCTTTTATAGGTTACCGTAATCCTCGTCTCTACCTCCACCGTGCGGCAGGCGGTGGAACTACATGTCAGTATAACTAACAGGACATCACATCTCTCACCCCCCCTCAACCCCTTGTAGACTGAATTTATTTACAATTATAAGATTTTCTTTTTTATTATTTGTGTTTTTTCTATCAATCAGATGCTAGATTAAGTGGAGATTGTTAATTTGAATATAGCACATACAATAGATATAAATGTATGATGCAAATTAAAAGCAAAGAAAGAACACCGCAATATAATGTGCAATATTATCCCTCTACATCATGTGCACTTTCCCCAGTTTTTACGTTTTACATGCAATATTATTATTATTACTTCCAACATCATGTGCAATACTTTATCATGTGCCATATTATTATTATTATCATGCTGTTATAATACTATCTATAACACTACCTCTCATCTCCTCTCATCATCATGTGCAATATTCTGAGTGTCATGCCAAATTGTTTTCGCCGTCGAATATCTTATCTTACCATGCCTTCATACTTGTATATTTTAACTGTACATTTGTAAAAAAAAAAAAAAGACCGTTAGTTTATTTTTTATCATTCTGTTTTGTACTGTTTCGCTATGTAACCTGGCACAAGAATTTCCTTCGGGATTAATAAAGTTCTATTCTATTCGCGACATTAAAATAGTATAATAGCAGTATAACAGGAGATCATTTTATTGATGCTGCTATTGCAGACACCGCTAGATGGCGGCAAAGTGCTTCCGATCCTTCCTCGGTATGTGTACAACTATGCATCAACAGGCATCAGTGCTGCATTAACCCCTTATAAGCGGTTTGAGGCGAATTCGCGACAATCGTCTACAAGGGGGTTAAGCTTAACCTAACCAGGCAACCTAACGATGTAAGTCCATGAACTCTGAACAACTACGAAGGTGGGTAGACTGCCAGCCTTCCAGTTACATTACCGGAGTGTACAACACGCACCAGGAGTTTACCGTATTAACCGTTTTTGGCCCGGCCTGTATTGGAGGCCGGCCTTTTATTTTGTCTGTGTTGACCACGCCCCCAGCCATTATGAGAGACCGGCCTTTAATGGGAATACAGACCACTATTAGAGGATTTACGGTAAGTAAAGATGTCTTCTACTTAAACACACCGTCTTCTTATGACAGCAGACAGATAAAGATGTCTGTATTTCGTGAACATGCATGAGCACTGTGCAACAGCGGTGGACATAAAGACGATAAAAAGAGATCAGTATGAACTCACCAGTCTTCTCACTACATTGACTGAGCACCTTGTAACAGCCGCCATCTTGCCTCCGTGTGCGCCTCAGCGCGTGACGTAGCTAGTACGCCCCTTTCAGCAGCCAATCAGGTGTCGTGTTGTTCTTCTTCGTCTATATTTATTTTCGGGGGGGGGGGCACACTGACATAGGCCGGGTTTCATGGTGCACTACCGCCACCACCTGGTCTGGAGTGTGGATGTGGGAGTGTGGATGTGGGAGTGTGGATGTGGGAGTGTGGATGTGGATCATTGTTTGTGGATCATTGTCAGTCTGGTTTCAGCATCAACATCATCTGCATGTTGTTGTTTATTCTTCTGGGTTTATTTGATTAAAGCTGTTTTACCTGCGGCAACAGGTTATGGCTGTGGAGGCTGGTGTGAATTCATTTGGGATTCAAATTGTATTCAATGGAAACAGGGACCTGGGCCTAACTATCTCACCATCTATCCTATTCCTATTATAAGGATGGCATTTTAAATTAATTAGGGATACCTCATCAAGTGTACAGATTATGGATATAATAATAATAATAATAATACCATTATTATTATTATTATTATTATTATTATTATTATCTTATTATTATATATTATATTATATTATTATTATATTATTATAATAACAGTAACAATAATAATAATAACAATATAATAATTATAATATAATAATTATTATTATAATAATACAATATGGCAAGATTTCCATGTTATCTGAGTTCAGACCAGCAGGGGCGCTAATGATCGCCTTTTAAAAAGCAGACATAGAAGAAGAAATGAAAACAATACGAAACATTGGCCTAAACTACAAGCTACAACAAACTCCAATTGATAGATCAATCTCTCATAAGATTCTTCATATTAAACTCCCCGCTCCAGTAAAATACTCACCGGAATCCGTGAGTCGTCGCCTAATAATGGACTCATCAACACTGGACGTGGACGGGAGTGTAATGGAGGGTGTAAGTATATTATTATATATACAGTATATTAGTGTGAAAGTAACCCAGTGTGTTCCCAGCACGTTTTAACATACAATCAATGATACATTATAATATATCATAGTTAAACACATGATGGTGATATGTTTCCAGGGCGGACAGATTTTGAGGGTTTCCGCGGCACTAAGTTGCATCACTGGAACCGTAGTCAAGATCAGCAAGATCCGAGCTGGGAGAAGCACCCCGGGATTAAGGTAACCTGGTTCACCCTGGTCAGGTCCAATCAACCCTGAACCCGGGATTAAGGTAACCTGGTTCACCCTGGTCAGGTCCAGTCAACCCTGAACCCGGGATTAAGATAACCTGGTTAACCCTAGTTAGCTCCAATTATCCCTGAACCCAGGGTTAAGGTAACCTGGTTCACCCTAGTTCCCTCAATGTATCCCTGAACCCAGGATTAAGGTAACCTGGTTAACCCTAGTTAGGTCCAATTATCCATGAACCCAGGATTAAGGTAACCTGGTTAACCCTAGTCAGGTCCAATTAACCCTGAACCCAGGATTAAGGTAACCTGGTTAAACCTAGTCAGCTCCAATCAACCCTGAACCCAGGATTAAGGTAACCTGGTTAACGCTAGTTAGCTCCAATCAACCCTGAACCCAGGATTAAGGTAACCTGGTTCACCCTAGTTAGGCCCAGTTAACCCTGAACCCTGCATTATGGTAACTTGGATAACCTGAGTTGGGACCAGTTAACCCTAAACCCAGGTTTATGGTAACTTGGTTAATCCAACTGCAGGACTTTTTCACACTATATCCCTAATACACATTGTGGATAGAGATGAGGTTGAAAAGCAAAGCAAAGTTCCCCTTTCAATGGTGATGAGTAAGTGATTCAGTGATGATCTTCCTCCAGACCACAGCATCTGTGTGGCTTGCAGCTGGTTCGAGACATGTGTGCTGGCAGGCTTGATGGAGCCATCATCGGCTCAACTGAGATCTCACTGGCACCGGGCAAAATCACATCCGGGAACCACCTGGCAGACCCACAGACGGCTGGGTCAGTAGACACATGACTCTCTCTCTAGGTCACTCGATAGACTGCTGGCTCAGTAGATGCATTAGACTCTAGACTGCTGGCTCAGTAGATGCATTACTCTCTCTGTAGTTCACTAGATAGACTGCTGGCTCAGTAGATGCATTACTCTGATTGGTCTGTAGGAGTGTGGGGCTGCTGCTCCAGGTGTCTCTCCCGTGTGCCTTGTTCGCCAACGCTGCCACACAACTCTGCCTGAAGGGAGGAACCAACGCAGAAATGGCTCCACAAATAGACTACACTGTGAAGGTATACTGTCCTCTCTCTGTGCTGTCTGCACTCAAAGTACCTCTGCACAATAGTGTGGTGCACATACTATACGTCTGATGCCATACCACAACAGATGGACTACAATGGAGGTACAAATGACAGATGACTATCTGTGGAGTAGTACTGATAGTACTACTATACAGATAGTACTGTCTAGTACTATCTGTATGTAGGACTATCGGAAGTCGCCCTCTGTGATGAGGTTCACTTCTCTATCGTCTGTATTTGCATGAAATAACACTTCAGTTTCATAGTATACTTATTATGTAATATATAGTCATACTGGCATAATTTTGTATTGTATTATTGTATAATATATCATTATGCTGACAGTTTTCATTGTATTATTACAGTATATAGCATATATTATTATACTGACATTCAGAGGTTGTTTTTTGAACAGTCAAGACAGGCTTATGGTTTTAAACATTTTAAAATATATTCATTCATGTATCTTTTTGATTAGATATTCAAGCCAATCGTGGAGAAGTTCGGAGTCAATTTTGATTGTGACATTAAAATGAGGTAACTATATGGAATGTTCTGGTATGCTGGTATATTCAGAGGCTGTGACTTTGTATACATGTGTGTTGTTCACTCATTCAAGATGGTTCTCCTAGCTGTATGTATGGATGTCAACAGGGGCTACTATCCTAAAGGTGGAGGAGAGGTGTTGGTGACTGTTAACCCAGTCAAGCAGTTAAGTTCCATTAGCATGATTGAGAGAGGCACCATCACCAAGATCTACGGCCGGGCCTTCGTTGCTGGGGTGCTGCCCTATAAGGTAACTCTAACCCTACAATCTATAAGGTAACACTAACCCTGCGACCTATAAGGTAACACTAGCACTTGGCCTATAAGGTAACACTAACCCAACACTGCAACCTATAAGGTAACACCAAAACTGCAACTTAAAAGGTAACACTAACCCAACAACCTATAAGGTAACACTAACCCAACAACCTATAAGGTAACACTAACACTGCAACCTAAGGTAACACTAACCCTACAACCTATTAGGTAACACTAACACTGTGACCTACAAGGTAACACTAACATGACATCCTGTACTATATATATATATATATATATATATACTGTATACCCTAACACTGGCGGCCATCTTGTGTGTTGCAGCTGGCTAAGGACATGTCGACTGCAGCGGTGCGGACCATCAGGAGGGAGATCAAAGACCTCTACATCAACATCCCGTCCATCCAGGAGAAGGACCAGGCTTGTGGAAACGGGAACGGCATCATGTAAACTACCTCAACTATCCCAAAGCTACACACACATGTCGACTAAACTAGACGCGTTTGAACTGAAATAGTTTACCGTCTAAACATGTTGACTTAACTAGTAACTTTTACAGTGATGGGCAACCGAAATCTATAATTTACTTAATTTAATTGTTCTAATAGTAATTAGGCAGATGAGACAGATTTGCTCGATCCGTGGAGTGACGGTAAAATACACCACACGTCTCTGAATCTAAACGCAAGACACGTTTTGATTTAATTCATCTATTTCGTTTTTTGACTCACTGTTCATGGAGAGGCAGGCAATCGCTAAAGTATCTTTACTTTGGACAAGCTGGCGTGGCGTATTTCACCAATCACTTCACCGCCAGAGCTAATTTGTCTCACCTGCTTCCATTGATTTTTGGCTAACTCAGGGGCAAATGCTAACTTGGTGGAATAGAGCACTAGGGGGGGTGCTGCTAGCGAAAGTAAATGGTACGGTACTTCTCGTTGGGAAATAACCGTATTCCCCACATGGTCAAGAGTATTCCTTTCACCAGTTAGTGATGTTTCCTTCATCAGAATCATCGCAGAGTCGTCTACAGGCTGTCTGTTTGCAGGGTCAGCTCTTGGCAAGAAAGGTGAGAATATTTCAGATGTCAGGCTAATCTAACGCGCTATTTAGCATGCTAATCCGACATGCTATCTAGCAGGCCAAATCTAATCCATATTGTAGTGTTAGATTTATTGTCGTTGATGGGTCAGGGTTAGACTTTATTGTCACGACTCGTAGCCCACATGGTAAGTACAGTCCCCCACAACGCCCCACAATTGGCTGCTGTAAGCTGCTGTGTTCTCATTGGCTGCTGTAAGCTGCTGTGTTCTTATTGGCTGCTGTAGGCTGCTGTGTTCTCATTGGCCGCTGAGCTCCGACGAACGGAAGAGAACAGCAGATATTTGAGACGGTTTCCACAGGGTGAATGGAGGCAACCGATGGAACGGAAACTGGTGGCGCCTCAGTGGTCAAAGGCAAAAAAATGTCTAGATTTACATATTAGCTTGTATGCTGGACAATGCCCTTCCTAGGGGCCAAGGGGGTGGTGCATATCTTGACAGGAATATGCACCCAATGTATCCGGTGTACTGTACATGTGGAGACCCTGATGGCTGGTGCTTGGTGTTTCAGGGGTGTACGCAGACAAGGTGGGCATTGAGGCGGCCGAGATGCTGTTGAGGAACCTCAGGCATAACGGATGTGTAGACGAGTTTCTACAAGATCAGGTAATCCCCTAAAGCCAACCCCCTTTTTTACTGCTATGCCGCCATATTAACGATGTTTTGTTGCCCTTTCTAAATGTGTTTTTCTTATGTTCTTCCCAGTTTAATCATCTCATCCGGCACTTGGCCACCGGAACGTCCCGGGATACGAACCGGCGCCGATTACCCCGCACACGCAGACGGCGATCCACATTGCAGAGCAACTTACTCAGGTACACTGCAGCTAACTACCTGTAGACTTACCTGTTGGCTCCTCCTACCTGCTAGGTCTACCTGTAGACAAGGTGTATTCAATGGCTGACTGATATTTTGGTCTCTCTCTTTTTCAGGCAAAGTTTACAATCTCCAAGTCAGAGGGTGATCCAGCCAACGACCTCACCTTTATTATCGAGTGTCACGGAGCAGGACTCTCCAACCCTCACCTGTAGTACTTGCCCCCCCCCTAACCCTAGTACCCTGTCCCCTAACCCTAGTACCCTGTCCCCTAACCCTAGTACCCTGTTCCCTAACCCTAGTACTAGTACTCTGCCCCCCTAACCCTAGTGCTAGTACTCTTAACCTTAACCCTAGTGCTCTAAACCCTAACCCTAGAACTCTGTACCCTATCCCTAGAACACTAACCCCTAACCCCTAACCCTAGAACCCTAAACCCGAACCCTAGTTCGCTAAACCCTAACCTGTAGTGCGCACACACACACACACACACACACACACACACACACACACACACACACACACACACACACACACACACACACACACACACACACACACACACACACACACACACTGGATGACTCCTCCTTGCTATTGGCTGCTGTGTGTTCAGTCTCAGGGCTTTCCTCAATAATAAAGCGATGCATCTGATGTCAAGTGTTTGTTTGTTTATTTGTGGTTTCAACTCACAGGCACACACACACACACACACACACACACAGACACCTCATGGGTATAGAGTGGCATTGGCCATATCTTGTGTTTAGGATTCAAGATCTCAAGATTTATTTGTTGCCAAATGCTTGCACCCCATTCACTCCTGCAGTATTCTTCTAAAACAACTCTGAACAATTAGAAGATGGTATCAAACAAGTATAGTAAAAAGTGACAAAAACATACACAGGCATTAAGGTGACTGACTGACAGGGCTGTGGTCCAAGCATCAAACAATACATCTCTGGCGTGTGTGATGAGGATCATTAATACATGTATTGGAAACATCAGGTGATAATGGGCGATCTGTGAGTGTAGGAAAAAGGAGTGAGCTGAATATCAGTCATAAGTGAATGGCGGCGAGCGTAACCCGAGGCGGCTGGAAACTCACACCTTGGCTTCAGTGGAACAACAAGACTGTCACAGGACAAGCGGATCTGGCCGCGGAAACCCGAGAGGGCCACCTGAGCTGCCGGTGGCCGAACCCGTCGCCCAGCCACCCCGCCAGCCAGCCAGCCAGCCAGCGTCTTCAGAAGGACTCTCCGCTAGACATGGCTGATGCTCCCTGGAAGGACCAGAGCGAGCTACCGGCTCCCCAGCGGGTCTGGATCTCCCTCATCGCAGGTGAGGACGCACATGTATGGTTCTTGACACTGATATCACAGGTGATTCCTATACGCAAACTTGGCAACCCTTGAACTTTGGCCCTTGTCGTGTGATCATGTCATGTTTATGGATATTTGATGAGTGATGGGATATCAGGTTTTATGATGGACATAACATATGATGCGTTCAAAGTCTCCATGGCTGCTTCCCCAGGTCTCACACAACCTAAGAAATTGAAAATGTCTCAGCAATGTCACTCAATTTGTTGCTGAGGTCAACTTTTTTTTCATACATATTTAGATTTTTTTTGGACATGTCATTTTAAACTAGGGGAACCTAGGGGATATCACTGAAGATGTGCAATTGATTATGACTGCAAGACCACCCTTTGTTTATTTCTCATCTGCCCTCAATACTATGCAACCTCAGACAGGCCTACTGATATAAAACAAAAAACCCATTTTATTTGAAGCACTTTTCATGACGCATAAAGACACTTTTTTGACATTGACATAAAATGGAATCTCCAGATTTCACTTGGCACTTACCAACTGTGGATTATCAACTTTCTCACAAATGGGACACAGTGTAACTCAATGGTCTGCCCTCTGTATCTCTGCACTTCCCCTGGTTCACCACAAGGCTGCGTTCTTTCCCCTTTATTCTGTTATATTATACACTGGTGATTGACGCAGTAAATATTAATTGGTTTTCCCCAAACTCTCACAAATACAGACTGGTGTGACAGGTTGTTGTGTTTTGGGGGGTGTTAATGGAGTCATTTCAATAATAATGTTAAATATTATTATTTTTCAGCGATAATAATGTGTTTATTTGGTCATCATTCATAATAACGTGCTTATTTGGTATTGTTTAAAAAGGTGTTTATTTGATATTGTACCTGTTAGTAGAGTTAGGGTGAGAAGGGTTAGGGTGAGGAGGCTGAGGGTGAGTAGGGTTAGGAGGGTGAGGGTGAGTAGGGTTAGGAGGGTGAGAGTTGATTGCTGCCTGGTGTCAATGCGTAGGCCTAATCCAGTGTTGGGTGTAGGCTGAGGTTAGAGGTTTAGTACATTGAGTAGGGTTAGTAGGGCGAGAGTTGAACGCCGCCTGCCCTGGTGTCAGTGAGTAATACAGTGTCCTATTTAATAATAAAGGTGTTTATGTGGTCATGTATAGATAAGAACTTTATCAATCCCCAGGGGGGGAATTCGTATAAACCTTTGTATAAAAAGGTCTTTATGTGGTTGTAATGGGTGTTCCATGTGTATAAGTGTATATAAATGTGTAGGAAGAATTGTGGAAACGGATTTTCTTTTGTAATTATTGTGTCATTGTGGACATCTGAAATGTTGCTTTTTTTTTAAGATAAAATAAGATAAGATAGAACTTTGTTAATCCCGAAGGAAATTCTTGTGCCAGGCTGCATAGCAATAGAATAAAACAATAGAGAAATAAACAGTCGAATAATACAAAATAAAATAACAGATTTACAAATTTACAGTAAGGAGAAATATAAAAATATAGTTAAGATTGAGTCTGCAAAAACAATTTGTCAATAATTGAAGTGTAATAAAGGGTAGTAATAATAATAATAATAATAATGGTAAGAGGAAGTACCTTACTAGGAAGAATTCAATGACAGATCTATCCAGTCTCACCAATACATATATCTTAAAAAAATACAAATAAAATAACCCTCTTATTTAAGTAAGGCACAGATTATGACGTGGACAATCGTTATATAACACATATTACCAACCAAAACAAACAAGTGTTTTGTGTGTACTGGCCCTTTAAGGGGACCGCGGTGAGGAAGCGCAGAGCAACTTCGTTCCAACTTGAGGCTCCCGTTGTGCGTCCCTGAGCGTCTTTTAAATCACTATGTGATCTATGGTACAGTTCTAATCAGGACGGGAAGAGGCAGGCGAGGATCACTTTGTGATGATGATGATGATGATCAAACCATCCACGAAAAAAGGGGAGATGAATATGAGCGTCAAAAACTATAATCCATCGATCATCACAAGTTTGTTTCAAATGGCAGAAGATATTGATCTGATCGGAGCTTCAGCATTGATCAAAGGTGCGTACAGATATAAGAAACTCTGTCAAACTAATTGTGTTGTCATGCTATAGGATGTCAATAACACATAATCATTGAGAAAACTACTCTGAAGTCAAAACTCATCAGGTTATTTTAAATAATAATAAAAAGGTAAAATCCTCATGTATAAATGGCCCATTGCCACTATCTAATATGCTGATATAATACACTACAATATATAATACACATATAATACATACTAATGGTGTTGATTTGTCTCTTGCAGATCGCCTGTACTTCGCAACGTTACGAAGCAAACCCAAAAGTACCGCAAACACACACTACTTCTGCACCGATGACGAATTCGTCTATGAAAAGTGAGTTTTATTATATTTATTATAATGCATATTAATAGTAATTGTTATATTGTAACCCCATCTAATGACATCACGCATACTATTATCTAGTTTCTATGCAGATTTTGGCCCTCTGAACCTGGGCGTGCTGTATCGATACTGCTGCAAGCTCAACAAGAAACTCAAGGTAAGTACTAGTGTTGGATGCAGTATAAAATGTGTACTATGCTGCATACTGCATACTGCACATTCTAGTATGTGCAGTATAGTATGCTGTATGCAGTATAGCATGCAGTATGCTGCTTCAGATCCATACAACAGATGATTTGAATCCCAATTAAAGCACATCATGTTTATAATAATTATGTATTATAATTATTATTCAAATAGCTTCCAGTTTAGTTTAGTTTTTTTATTGTGAAACGGTTGAACTCTGGACCAATACTGTGGTTCAGGGTTTGGGTTTTTTTAGTGAGTTAATAAGTTAGCAATACATAGATATAAATAATACTATCTCTAAGGTAACAGTCAGACAACAATCTTCTCCTGAAACCTGAACAACAAGCCTCACCCTCCTGCTCCTCCTCAAACCTGAACTACAACCCACGTGTTGTGTAGTATGTACCCGTTGCCATAGCCACGGCATTCCTCTGGCAGGGTTGGACCGTGTGTGATGGAAGTGGTCTTCCGTGACTTCCTTCTATTCATTCATCCATTCATACTATTCATGTATTATATATATGGATCTATAGATAGATAGTGATGCTATATGATAAATGTAGATCAATGATAGATAGATCGATAGATAAATAGATAGAGAGATAGATATAGATCTGGTTCCGTTGGACATTCTGTGGGAGGTACTTCAGAATATATGAGACACTTGGGTAGGCACCCTTTGATTCCTGTGCACTCTGAGTGAGAGTGCTGTCTATGTGTGAATAATGAAAATAATTTACCTGGTTGAACAAATAACTAAATGCACCCCGGACATGAACTCTTTGAGTCCCTCCACTCCCGGCAGGAGGTTACGGTCGATCAGGACCAAAACCTCACACTACAAGAACAGCTTCTTCCCCACGGCAATTGGCCTCATGAACAAGACCCGGGACCCCCACCGATTCCCACCCCCTATGGACACTATACTACATGTTATATCAACGTTTAACCCCATGGACTCCCACCCCCCATGGACACTACTGCGTCACATTAACGCACATCTCTTTTTATATTTTTTTATATATATTTATAAAATTTTTACTCTGTTCAATGTTAGGCACCAATTCCATAAAAGCACGTTCCTTGTATGCAAAAACTAAGGCAATAAAGCTGATTCTGATGTGTGAACATTTGCAGTCGTTCACTCTGACGAGGAAGAGGATTGTCCACTACACGACCTTCGACCAGAGGAAGAGGGCCAACGCCGCCGTGCTCATCGGCTGTTACGCCGTACGTATGCTTGACTCATCGCACCACAGAAATGGGTTACATCTATATTGTGCTTTTATCCAAAGTGCTTTACAGTTTTGCCTCACATTCACCCATTCATACACCGACGGCGGTGCCAACCATGCAAGGTAACAACCAACACGTCAGGAGCAGTTAGGGTTAGGTGGTGTCTTGCTCAGGGACACCTCCACACTTAGCTAGGAGGAGCAGGTAGGGTTAGGTGGTGTCTTGCTCAGGGACACCTCCACACTTAGCTAGGAGGAGCAGGTAGGGTTAGGTGGTGTCTTGTTCAGGGACACCTCCACACTTACCTAGGAGGAGCAAGGTAGGGTTAGGGTGGTGTCTTGCTCAGGGACACCTCACACTTAGCTAGGAGGAGCAGGTAGGGTTAGGTGGTGTCTTGCTCAGGGACACCTCCACACTTAGCTAGGAGGAGCAGGTAGGGTTAGGTGGTGTCTTGCTCAGGGACACCTCCACACTTAGCTAGGCGGAGCCGGGGATCGAGGGGAGTAGATTGACAGAAGGACACTAAGAGGACAGACAGACACTAAAAGGATAGAAGGACAACAGAAGGCGGACAGTAGGAGGACAGAGGGACAGACGGCCTCTAGCTCTATGTGGAGGAGCTGCATTCGATGTGCACTATTTCATGTTGATTTAATATCACTTGATTTAATAACACAGACCCTCATCATGACTTCACGCAGGCTACACTACTGAGCCACTCCAATGCCCTACGCTAAAATAAGATGTTTGTTATTTGTGTATTTCTACCAGGTGATTTACCTGAAGAAGACTCCAGAGGAGGCCTACCGAGCTCTGATCTCCGGAACAAATGCTTTCTATCTACCATTCAGGTGAGGAATAAATAAAATGTAAAAAATGCTTCCCCATCTTCAAGGTCAAGGTCAAGGTCATCTTTATTATCCCATAGGGGCAATTTGTTGCACAGCCAGCAGTAACACAAGATAACATCAAAAAAACAACACACAAACAATTCACGCAAAACAAAACGTAGCATTACATAATACTACCCAAAAGGCTGATAGCAGCAGGAACCAGTGAGTTCTTCAACCTCTCAGTCCTATTCCGATTCAATATAGAGCTGGCATTTACAGTATAGAGCAGGTATTTACGATATAGAGCTGACATGTACACAGTATTCATCTGGCATTTACAATATGGGCTGTGCACAATTACATTTTTAATGGTTGAATAATTGCTGGGTCTTATTGAGTGAATAATCGATTATTCAGATTCACCGACAGGGCCAGAAATGAACACATTGTACCCTCCACATTGGGGTCCAACAGCCAATATTTACATTACATTTTCCTGATCAGAAACGATGGAATGATTTCTTTGGATCTCCTTTCATCTCCCTCCCACACTCATTCACTGACTTTCAATCTGTCATCACCAGTTTGAGTGGTGTGCTTGCGTCCAAAGTATATATTATATTCCCACTTATATTTATAGTGCAACACAAACAAGATCTAGCATCATATTGTTTTAGCGGAGCAACGTACACAGTTCGCAAATGTATGTAGCGTGTCTCTATTTTCAAATAGAACCCCACTGCAGTCTATTTTGGACATGAACATTCTTGTGTCTATCCCAACATAGGCGTGTGCTTTGCGTCTAACATTGACATAAGGCGATGGCTCATTATGAATCAAAGCAGCATTCCACTCTTAATATAGTTTCGCTCAATTACTGTAAAACGTCAACTATAAGCCCAGGATTCTATTTGTTTCCATCATCAGCAACAGCCAACCTGTATTGAGGACAGGTTGGACAATGGAAAAAACAAGCATGGATTACTATGTTTAAGATCATAGCGCACATACTAACACTTAGTCTAGCAATTATGAGCGCTTGAAACTTGTTCTATTAACCTAGCAATTATGAAGTGTTTGAAACTCGTTCGATTGAATTCTTACAGTTCTGCCAGCGATATATTGTTGTTTCACTCTCTTTGGCCAAATGTAGTGCAAGTCGCTCATTTGAACAATGTCTGCCTAATGTCCTTAATGTAAATGTAAATATAACACTCTCAAAAAATTACTTTAAGCAAAAATGTGAGAAGAAGAATTTGTTGAACCTGAAAATGAAAAACCCATTCTTGCTGCCATGAACGAATAATCAATTATTCTGACCGACCCTTTTTACAATATATTTCTTTAACTCTGACCATTTTGAAGTGAAGGGTATCTGACACTTACCCTGACCCTAACCATATAACACAAACCATATAATGCTAATCCTGGCACTAACCATATAACACTAACAATAATAATAACAACAACAACAACAACAACAACAACAACAACAACAACAACAACAACAACAACAACAACAACAACAACAACAACAACAACAACAACAACAACAACAACAACAACAACAACAACAACAACAACAACAATAACAACAACAATAATAATAATAATAATAATAATAATAATAATAATAATAATAATAATAATGTTGAGTCTCCCGACTGTCTGCGCTTTTTGTCCAGGGATGCTTCTTTGGTGAACTGTACCTACAACCTGATGGTTCTGGACTGCCTGCAGGGAGTTTGCAAGGTGAGTGTGTGTCTGCTAGTCTTGTGTGTCTGGCTCTCTAGGAGCAGCTGGTGGTGACAGCGTGTGTCAAACCACAGCTGACATGTAGAGTTAAGAGACTTTACATGATAGAGCTGGGGTTTACAGTCTAAAAATGCGATTAATAGTTACAAACCACACTTTATAACTAACTACTTTGCACATGTGCATTATTGTGCAATATTCTCAACATCATGTGCAATATTACTTTTTAATACCATTGTCAACTTTTCTATTCTAGTTAACTTCTTTTTGTTAAATGTATGTTATTTCTATTGTTATTTTATTAGACATGTACACTTTACATGTATTATTCTATTGTTTTTATTCTTATGTTGTTGTTATTTTTGAGCAACCTCTGGCACAATAATTTCCTTTGGGATTAAAAAAGTTATATCTTATCTTTAGCTCGCCAGATTGCTTAAGACGCATTACACGGTATTAAAGGGGACATATTATGCCACCAGGTGTGAGTGTGATTATCCATTGCAAGTCGTTTCACAATTGCCATGTGACTACCGTCTAGCGACATCACAAGTGGGAATGTCCACCTAGATGTATGCCGACTAGATCGGTTTACCTGTCGGTACAGTCCACTGGGTAGGCTGGTAGACTGATCTAGTAATCATACATCTAGGTGGACATTCCCACTTGTGATGTCACTCGACGGTGGTCACATGGCTATTGTGAAACGGCTTGTAATGGCTAATCACACTCACACCTGGTGGTATAAAAGGGGACCTTTAAGCGTTGACAGCTATGGTCTTTAATGTTGCTATGATTACAAGTTACAAGCGGATGAATTAAGAATTGAAAGAAGAAGGGATTACACTTGAGCCAAACTACAAACTGCATTCGAGGGTATTAACACATACACCTGCCGGCCAATCAGCAAAGAGGATTCACCCAGAGCATGCATGGTGTACTGACTGTTAAGGCTCTGTGTTCCAGGCTCTGCAGCACAACTTCTTTGACTTTGAGACGTTTGACGTTGATGAATACGAACACTATGAGGTAAAACTATCCGTCATATTTAACACTATGACCCGACTAAATATTAGACTCACATAATATTTACATCTATTCCAATAGGTCCAATACTTAACATGGTCATGTCTGACGATACCAATATCAATATTTTATTATTTGAATTTTTTATTTGTTCTTTTTTTTTGTCTTTGTCAGGTTGCTTGGTGCAGACATATAAAAGCAAAATACTGTCTTTTAAACCACATTTCAACTACTTTTCAACTACTTTTGTGACTTTCAAATAAATTAATATGTTGCATCTTACTCTTTAACTTTTTAACACTATACACAGGAGTCTGTCTGACGTGTAGACCTTTTTGATCTTGGGTAGATAAACACCCTCAAAATCAGGAAGAGACATAATCGTTTATCTGGGGCATGATTATTTTTACACTGGAAGTACCATGTGAGCTGACACGGTTTCTGGGACTACTAGCTACAGGGAGTATTACTCCATTGCTATATTAATAAATTTATATAATTTTTTACGACCATATTACTACTACCACTAGAACAAATATTACATCAACCCTACTTATAACTACTACTAAAGAGTAAATATCACACATTCAGAATACATGTCAAATTACATTTGATGGGATGTCGTGTTGTTGTATTTATTTTTAACTGAGTGTCTTTGTGTTTCTTAGCGGGTAGAAAACGGAGACTTTAACTGGATTGTCCCTGGAAAGTTTCTGGCGTTTAGTGGCCCACATCTGAAAACTAAAGTGGAGAACGGTGAGTTGATATCAGGTGGCTTCACACTGTTACTGTTGCATGTACTTTGTCACTCTTTATACTGACACCTGACTTTCTAAAGGCATTGTTCTAAAGTTGTTGTTTTTATGTCTTGTCTTGACAATTAGCCTTTTCTAGTAAGAGGAGCTTACTGTAATAAGAACATTCTGACTTGTGCATGTCAGAATCATCAGAATCAATGCACCACAGGTGTGCAGCTCCACCCACCCCAGACTCTAACTGGGCCAGGTCAGGCTGCAGCCCCACCCACCCCAGACTCTAACTGGGCCAGGTGAGGCTGCAGCCCCACCCACCCCAGACTCTAACCGGGCCAGGTGAGGCCCGGTTAGAGCCAGCCACCAAACACACACACTCCCTGAGTGTGTGTTGATTGTAAGGTTGTTCTGACTTGTCTCTCAGGTAGATGTAGTAGTATTCCTGTAGTGTAATACTAGTGTTCATAGCATTCTCTCCCCGTGTCTCTCAGGTTACCCTCTCCACGCACCTGAGGCCTACTTCCCGTACTTCCGGAAGCACAACGTGACGACGGTGGTGCGGCTCAACAAGAAGGTGTACGACGCCAAGCGCTTCACCGACGCCGGCTTCCAGCACCACGAGCTCTACTTCGTGGACGGCAGCACGCCCAGCGACCTCATCATGCAGCGCTTCCTGCACCTGTGTGAGGCCACCGATGGAGCCGTGGCCGTCCACTGCAAAGGTCTGGCCTGATCCTGAGCCTAACCATAACCATAACCATAACCATAACACTAACCCTAACCATAACCCTAACACTAAACCACAACCCTCCTCTGTAAAGGTCTGACCCTAACCCTAACCCTCCTCTGTAATGGTCTGACCCTAACCCTAACTCTCCTCTGTAATGGTCTGACCCTAACTCTAACCTTAACCCTCCACTGTAATGGTCTGACCTAACTCTAACCCTGACCCTAACCCCCCACTGTAAAGGTCTGACCCTAACCCTGACCCTAACCCTCCACTGTAATGATCTGACCCTGACCCTAGCCCTCCTCTGTAATGGTCTGACCCTAACCCTGACCCTAACCCTCCACTGTAATGGTCTGACCCTGACCCTAACCCTCCTCTGTAATGGTCTGACCCTGACCCTAACCCTCCTCTGTAATGGTCTGACCTGAGACTGACCCTCTGTTCCTGTGTCTTGTGTAGCGGGGCTCGGCCGTACAGGCACTCTGATTGGCTGCTACATGATGAAGCATTATCGATTCACCGCCCCAGAAGCCATCGCCTGGATACGGATCTGCCGCCCGGGCTCTGTCATAGGCCCCCAGCAGCACTTCCTGGAAGAGTGAGCACAACTTCCTGTTGGCAAAAGTAGTTTGTGTGTGTGTGTGTAATGGTTGTACTTCCTGTATAAAAGGAAGCAGGGTGTGTGTGTGTGTGTGTGTGTTTATGTGTGTGTGTATGTAATGATTGTACTTCCTGTCTAACAGGAAGCAGGGCGTGTGTGTGTGTGTTGTGTGTGTGTAATGATTGTACTTCCTGTCTTCCTGTCTAACAGGAAGCAGGCTGCTCTCTGGGCATTGGGGGAGCAGAGTTCCCAGAAGGCCACGCGGGATGAGAGGGCGGATCTAGCGGGGAGGGCGGAGTCGAGGCTAATTTCCTGTATGGATGACCTCACGCTAAGCCCCTCCCACGGCATGACAGACAGACCATTGGAGGTAGAGACACGCAACACACAACCATACACACAGTACCAACAATACACACTATAGACACGCAGCTATACAGTCAACACACCAGTACACACAATACACACACAATGCACACAATATACATACAGCGATACACACAATACACACAGCTATACACACACACACACAGTACACACATCTATACACACAACCATACACATGCAATACGCACAACTACACAGACGCACACATAATATACACACACACACACACACACACACACACACGCACACAATACATTTACGCAATAAATACACAACTATATACCTGTTACAGTGGTATTACAGTACCACAATATCCAGAATATATATATATACACACACACACAATATACAAAACTATACACACACACACACACGCACATAACTACACACACACGCACACACACACGCACACACACAAAATTACACACACACAATATACAAAACTATACACACACACACACACGCACATAACTACACACACACGCACACACACACGCACACACACAAAATTACACACACACAATATACAAAACTATACACACACACACACACACAACTACACACACACACACACAAACACAACTACACACACACACAGTATTGTAATGTGTATTTGAATGCATATTTTCATGTGTATTTCCTGTGTATTTCTGTGTGTCTTCCAGAAGGATCTGCGGGAGGCAGCAGCAGTAGCCGCGGGGGTGACGCAGGGAGACGAGCTACGAGCACTAAAGGGCCGGCGGACGTCGCGGCCCCCCGGACCCCAGCTACGGTACCAGCTAGCACGGAGCTAGTGGAGCATGCCGTTAGCCGCCACCCTCAGAGTTAGCTGACCGCCAGAGTTAGCATGCCGTTAGTGTCGTGGATTTTACCAATACTCTGACATTCGTAAGAGGGGGATCAGGAAGAAAGTTTGAAAGTTAAAGACTTTATTTGCCACAGCCAATAGTGACACCAAGCCTGAGTCAAATCTGCAGAGAAGACTGCCACACCCTACTCAGCTCTGTCTTGTAAACCCAATGCACACATGTTTACATCAAACATTCCAAACCCTATAAGGATACCGCTATAGAATACCATACGCATAGATTCTCTCCCTGTTCCCCCTGATCCCCCTCTTACGAATGTCAGAGTATTGGTAAAGTCCACGACATTAGCTGACCCCCAGAGTTAGCATGGAGTTAGCCCACCCTCAGAGTTAGCATGGAGTTAGCCCACCCTCAGAGTTAGCATGGCGTTAGCCCACCCGCAGAGTTAGCATGGAGTTAGCTGACCCTCAGAGTTAGCATGGAGTTAGCTAACCCCCAGAGTTAGCTGAACATCATAATTAGCATGCCGTTAGCTGACCCCCAGAGTTAGCATGGAGTTAGCCCAACCTCAGAGTTAGCATGGAGTTAGCCCACCCTCAGAGTTAGCTGACCGCCAGAGTCAGCATGGAGTTAGCTGAACCCAGAGTTAGCTGAACATCAGAATTAGCATGGCATTAGCTGCCCCCCAGAGCTAGCATGTCATTAGCCGCGACCCTCAGAGTTAGCTGACGCCCAGAGTTAGCTGAACCTCAGTGCTAGCATGGAGTTACCTGATCTACAGAGTTAACATGGAGTTAGCTGACCCCCTGAGTTAGCGTGGAAATAGCGCAGAGTTCGTGAACCTCTGGTGTTAGTATGGAGTTAGCTGACCCTTGCTTGTGTGTCTTTGCACGTGTGTGTGTGTGTGTGTGTGTGTGTGTGTGTGTGTGTGTGTGTGTGTGTGTGTGTGTGTGTGTGTGTGTGTGTGTGTGTGTGTGTGTGTGTGTGTGCGCGCGTGCGTTAGAGTCCCTCTGGGTCCGGCTGTCAAAAGGATTAATCCGTCTCCCTCAAATCTCAGAAGGTAATTTATCATTGAATCATTATATTATATACTTAACATGCATTTTATATGTATATGCCTACATATACTACTACTACTACTACTACTACTACTACTACTACTACTGCACTAACCCTGCTACTACTCCTAATTAATAGCAGCTAACCCCAGGGCTCCACTGAAAACACTGCATTGAAAACAATCAATGTATAAAATAGGATGCTGAATCGTTTTTGAGTGAAAGTGGTGAGTTGCCGTGGCTAGCGTTCGGCATCACGAATTGAAGCACAGTGATTGGGTAAAGGTTTGGGGAGGAGCCTGTCTGGTGGCTGATGAGAGCCTTCCACTGGTTACTATGACAACGTGTCTGGTGGCTGATGAGAGCCTTCCACTGGTTACTATGACAACGTGTCTGGTGGCTGATGAGAGCCTTCCACTGGTTACTATGACAACGTGTCTGGTGGCTGATGAGAGCCTTCCACTGGTTACTATGACAACGTGTCTGGTGGCTGATGAGAGCCTTCCACTGGTTACTATGACAACGTGTCTGGTGGCTGATGAGAGCCTTCCACTGGTTACTAGGACAACGTTTCTGTTACGCTAACGCTCATTAGACACAGTGCTAACACTGAGGGGTAATACTTATTAACACTGCCAGTTAATACAACTAATTAACACTGCTAGTTAAAGTGGCAATCTCTAACATTTCCGTTCGTGCTCTTTGGCGACACCTATGGCGAAAAGCGGTAATTGCATCCAAACTGTTGCATGGGTGACGTCGGTCCGCTAGTTGTTTAATGGCGGATACTCTGTTACTCTATCAAAAACTACTGCAAATGCAAGGGCTTTCATCAGGCTCAGTCACCATTGTGTTAACTCATTCGCCGATAGGGATAATGACTTTACAGACATTTATTTACAGGAAAATCTTTGAGATTGCACTTTAATACGACTAATTTACATTGCTAGTTAATACTACTAATTAATACTGCTAGCTATTACTGCTACTTAATATTGCTAGTTAATATTGTGAGTTAGTATTACTAGTTAATACTGCTAATTAATACTGCTAGTTAATGCTAGTTAATACGGCTTACTTAATACTATTACTAGTTAATACTACTAATTTCCCTCTCTCCAAGGAAATGACTAGTTTCTATCTCTCCTAGGAGACAACTAGTTTATATGTATAACTTTTCAAATATAATTAAACATTAAATAAAATAAATATTACTTGTTAGAAATATTGATAACAAAGAATAGCGTTGGTATGAAAATATGGAATGTAATTGAAAATAATGTACAAAAAAAACATGAACAAATTATAATTAAACGTAAAGGCGTTGTATTTCCATAATAAACTATTTCAGAGCTCTTAACAATTTAATTCTGCATTTTTAAATGATTCACAGATAAGCACCCCCAGCAACACGACACATTCCACACATGGCGGTGAGGAATAATAAAGAACTACGTTTGTTATCGCAAACACAATTTGTATATTTAACGCCCCATTTAATGCATTGATTAATGTGCCAACAAAGAAATAAAAATAAACCTCAATTCATCTGAACCATACTAGTGTGTCATTATTATATGATGACTCTAAGTATTGAGTATTACAGGGGAAGTATGATGGGAATTAAGTAAGGAAGTAAGGAAGTAAAATGTATTATATAGCACCTTTAACAGACAAAGTCACAAAGTGCTGCACAGGAGAAAAATAAGACCATCACATCGTAAGAAACAATAAAACATAAAAAAATAAATTAATAAAAATAATACAAACACACAGACACAAGAGGCTAGACAAAGTCTGAACAGTCTTTAGCTGCTTTTTAAAAGTGTCAACAGAGACCCTAGATCTTAAGTCCAGTGGATGGGATGTTCCACAATGCAGGTGCCACAATTTCAAAGGCTCGATCACTTTTTGTTTTGAGCTTAGAGCGAGGGACAACCAGTAAGCCCTGGTCAGAACAGAAGACCTAAGTGAATATTGTAGGGATGGAGTAGGTTGTAGATGTACACAGGTGCCTGACTAGAGCCTGCAGGGTTCTATGTGTAATAACAAGAACCTTAAATTGAATCCTAAACTTGATAGAAAGCCAGTGTGAGTAAGCTAAGATGGGAAAAAATACCAAGACTTTCCCGGTACTGTTTGCTGATAACTAAAACCTTTGTGTAACAGTTTTATAGTATTTAATCACAGCCCTATCAAAGTAGTTATCTAGCCTGTCCTGTAGTAATCAAGACTTTCAAAGCCAAAAATCTGACAGTGGCCAAAAGTTGATAACTCACAGAGGAGTCTACCCCCAGGAGTAGCAGCACCTTATCAGCATTCCTATGTTCTAAGATCACTCCTGTAGTAACACTCCTAGCAGAGTTAGGAGGGCTGAAGTGGACTCCTATCAGCTCGGAGTTGCAAGAGAGAAGCTGCGTCGAGATGATGACAGTACTTGCGCATTTGTTCAGAGACATTCGTCGTTGACATTTTTAGCAACACTCGCTAAATGAATACATACTATATTAAAGGGTAAGTAAAGCCCCATTTTAGCTGGAGAACTTCCGCCTACAAGTTTAAAAAAATGCAATCTGAGCAGTCATGAAATTCATAAAGGTTTTAGAAATAATGCACACATTGTCAAATGTTGTCAAAACCTATGTCACACTCGCTTGACTTAGGGTCGGCCAGCCAATAGAAAACTACCCTTTTTTTTTTAAGTAGCAGACTTGTATTTTACAGATAATTTCCCCTCTTCAATAACTTTCTACATTTTAGTCAAGAACAACACAGAAATGTTCACCAACACAAACAGGACTGTTTTTCTGGCGTGCAGATAATGGTGGTCAATAATAGTAAAAAAACAAAGCATGGTCAATAAGTGCCTCCATAGCAGAGTGCTGTTCAGTATTTAATCTAATTGGTACTTTTACTGGATTTAGAACAGCCACGCTAGCAGCACCATTTGTGTGATTACTCCACCTTGGTTGCAGCGGTCAGCTTGACACCGACTGTGGTGCCGATTGGTTAACCATTAGTCTGGGCCCAGGCAGTGGGAGTGAAAATCCCTAGTGGTGTCTGAAAGGTTATCCCAGTAATAAACAGGAATATTTCATACCAAGTTTTGAGGTTTTTCTGCTGTCTGCAAATGTGGCAGTGGATTTTTTATATGTTAGCACCAAAATTCACCCGCGTTAAATTCAGGCCCTGGTATTGTCTGTTCTTTATCTCTATGAAGATATTTTGTCCAAAGTGCTTTAAGTTTGAACGGTATACAGTCAGTGTTGCCCAAGTCTCATGATAACCCTGCTCCGCAGCGCTGCGGCTAACTCCAGGCTAGCCAGTTCCCTCGGCGACCTCTACGGTGGTGAACTGGAGGAGCCCACGCCAGCGTACAGTCCTCCCCTTCCACTCTCCTCTCCCCGCTCCCCCATCTCCCCCCTCTCGCCCCTCTCACCCCTCTCTCCGGCCCTTCGCTCGGTGCCGCGGGGCCCCCGTGCGATCCCTCCCAAGGACCCCGGTCAGTATGTCGGCAACCCCGGTGGGCCCACTGTGAAGGCTCCTCCTGGGCCTCAGGTTCCCTACACGCCCCAGGCCCCCTACGGCGGTCTGAAGGCCCCCTACGGTGGTCTGAAGGCCCCCTACGGTGGTCTGAAAGGCCCCTACAGCGGTCTGAAGGCAGCCTCTGGGCGATACCTCAGCCGATCCATTCCTGTAAGTGTCCATGGCAACGTTGTCACCGCTATTATAAGAACACTATCACTCGCATAGCAACGGCATTATCAGAACTAGCATGCAACTTCACTATCACAACTAACTTAGCAACTACGCAATCACAACTAGCATAGCCGTTAAATTATCAAAACTAGCATAAGCTGCGTTTCCACTGCAGGAACTTTACTCAAGAACTAGGACCCTTTGGGGGAACTTGGAAATTAAGTTTCAGGGACTTATTTTACCCCCAAAAAAGCCTCCAAATATTACTTTCCGTCATCTCATGGTCAATCTCTGCAATAGCTCGTAAAATCTGATTTAATTTGCAGCAATTTCTAATAAGAATTCCCATCCCTTTCTCATACGCCAACAAGCTAATTTGCCTAATCCCCGAGAGTCTTGAGACCGCAACAGAAACGCAGACATCAATGGGCCGAAGGAAGCTTTTTAGTTCCTGAAAAGTAGTTCCTGGGACTAAAAGTTCCGGGGTACTTTTGGCTATAGCAAATACACTATAACAACTAGCATAGCAACTACTCTATATACTATATACATATACTGTATATATTCAGCCCTGTGTACAGATGTGACGGTGTGTATAATATTTAATTGGTAAACAACTGATTTTATTTTTTTTACAGTCCCTTCAGTCACAGTACGTCGACTACTAGAGGAGCAGCATCCGACTGGAGCCAGATGTAGAGTTCCAGCCCTGTCCTAGCCTACCTCACCCTACCCAACCCTGGCCTGCTTCACCCTAACCTATCTCACCCTGCCCTTCCCTAACCCTAGCCTACCTCACCCTACCCAACCCTAGCCTATTTCACCCTACCCTGCCTTAACCCTAGTCTACCTCACCCTACCCAACCCTGGCCTGCTTCACCCTAGCCTATCTTACTCTACCCTGCCCTAACCTACCCTAACCCTAGAATACCTAATCCTACCTAACCCTAGCCTATCTCACCCTACCCTGCCTTAACCCTAGCCTACCTCACCCTACCCATCCCTAGCCTTCTTCACCCTAGCCTATCTCACCCTAACCTCCCTAACCCTAGCCTGCCTCGCCCTACCCAACCCTAGCCTACATCACCCTACCCTGCCCTAACCTACCCTAGGCTACCTAATCCTACTGAATCCTAGCCTATCTCACCCTACCCTGCCCTAACCTACCCTAACACAAGCCTACTGTACTTTACCCAACCCTAGCCAGCTCTAGCTAACCATAGCCTTAACCTGCCTTACCCTATTCTGCTCTGCTCTCCATTACCCTACCTTACTTTACCCTGGCTTACTCTTCTCTGCCCTACGTTACATTACCATACTCTACCCTACGTTACATTATCCTACCCTACCCTACGTTGCATTACCCTACCCTACCAAGTTCTACCCTACCCTACAAGGGAGCACATCATTTGGACAAGGCAGCTCCATGTTGAGTCCTCCATTAAGAGCAATATGAAAACTGGTTATTATGTTGTTTATTACAATGCATTGTGGGTACATGTGTTAGGCGCAAAAGAGTATATATTTCCATCAAATGGATTTGATATTTCTGCACTTACTCATGAAGACATATTTTCGTATAGAGAAGAGATATTTTTGTTTAAAGATTTTTATTTTTGAATTTGTGAGTCATAACTTTCATTTAAAACTATAATATATACAATAATCGTTCAGCGTTTCTGGTAGTATAGCGCACGTCATGTTTGTATTGGTCATGTCTTTAGTGAACAGCACGTGGCTGGAGGAGGGTGAGGTGTGGTTACAGTTACCCCTCCAGCGGGGTTAGGGTTACAGTTACCCCTCCAGCTGGGTTAGGGTTACAGTTACCCCTCCTGCTGGGTTAGGGTTACAGTTACCCCTCCAGCTGGGTTAGGGTTACAGTTACCCCTCCAGCTGGGTTAGGGTTACAGTTACCCCTCCTGCTGGGTTAGTGTTATAGTTTAGGTACCCCTCCAGCTGGGTTAGGGTTACAGTTACCCCTCCAGCTGGGTTAGGGTTACAGTTACCCCTCCAGCTGGGTTAGGGTTACAGTTACCCCTCCTGCTGGGTTAGGGTTATAGTTTAGGTACCCCTCCAGCTGGGTTAGGGTTACAGTTACCCCTCCAGCTGGGTTAGGGTTACAGTTTAGGTACCCCTCCAGCTGGGTTAGGGTTACAGTTTAGGTACCCCTCCAGCTGGGTTAGGGTTACAGTTTAGGTACCCCTCCAGCTGGGTTAGGGTTACAGTTTAGGTACCCCTCCAGCTGGGTTAGGGTTACAGTTTAGTTACCCCTCCAGCTGGGTTAGGGTTACAGTTACTCCTCCAACTGGGTTAGGGTTACCCCTTCATACCATATTCTACGTGTTTCTGGCTACTTCTAAGTGGTCATCAGAATTACTTTCCGTATTACAAGATAAAGTTATATTCCTTTTTATGTCATTTGTTCTACATTATGAGCATTGCAGTTTATCACATGGAAATAGCAGCATTTAATTATAGGGTTAATACCCGTAGGGTTATAATTACAGGGTTCTGCTTAGGGATGCACCGATGTGGGGGTCGGTATCACCATTGATTCAAATCCATTGAATCAATCAAGGCATCGGAGTACACTTAAAACCTAACCCCTAAGATATGACCCCTAAACCCTATGCCATAATCCCCTAGAGGTGCATTTATGTACTTTCATGTTGCCATGGTATTTCATTGTTTTGATTCATAAAGCTGCTTGGAAGAGTCTGCCTGACTGGAAAGCTTCACGCTTCAGGGAGTTTTCACACCAATAATGTTTCTACTCTGGTCCAAGTCCGGTATAAAAGTGTTGCACTGTTGCTCTTCCATCTTTCCTTCCTCCTCCTCTTTTCACACAAATGTCAGAGCAAAATTATCGTCTGCCCAAACTGTTATTTCACCCCTTGGTGCCCCTGCAAGCAGACCGCTGAAAATGAACAGCTAAAGAGGCCGAATGGAACTGACCCCAGACCACCCTCTCTAGACCATATGGAGACCAGCCTCTCTAGACCACATAGAAACCAGCCTGTCTACATATAGAAACCAGCCTGTCTACATATAGAAACCAGCCTGTCTACATATAGAAACCAGACTCTAGAAACTAGACTGAGACTCCACACTCCCGACCGAGACCACGCCCTTGAAACCCTATAAAGACCACCCTCTCTCGACTATATAGAGATACCCTAGACCAAGGCCATTCTCTTTAGACTATGTAGAGACCACCCACTCTAGACCATATAAAGACACCCTCTCTAGACTAACCTCTGGTCCTCTAGCATTGTCCAGGTTATCGCCTGCTCATTATGAAGGTTATGTGGAATGAAGAACGTTTAGTGGTATGTTTTCAAAAGGTGTGTGTGTGTGTGTGTGTGAGAGAGAGAGAGATGTTGCCATATAATTGAGTGATTGAGGTTTAATGAATACAACATGAGGCCTTTTGTACATAAAAGTTCATGCCGTGTCAGTGTCTTTGTACATATTTTAGGAGAATGCTAGAAATGTGAATTATTTTATTGTCATTTCTTGGACTACAAGAATTAAATAAAAGTTTTCTTTCACCACTTAATGTATGTTTCATTTGTGTTCATGGCATGCTCCTTCTGTTGTGGTGGGAAGTCTTTATTTGTTTGTTATTGTTGGAGTTATTTTACCTCCGAATATAATCAACGTCTTCCACGTCCATTGCTTTGGTTATACTGAATCAACAACTTTTGTCAGTAACTTTACTTTCTTGAATTTCTCTTCTTCCCTATGATACAATGCCTTCAATGGGTGGGTTCAGCTAAATAGTGTTCAGGGATTGTTAAGCCTCTAAAAGTGGCTCAGTCCTGTATGACACCCATTGCACTCTGAAACAGGGATCCTTTGCTCTGCGTTACTTCTCCAGATTTCTTCCTTGTTAATTAAGATAGTCGTTTCTTACCTTTAGGGGGGCTAGGGCTGGGGGGGGGGGGGGGGGTCATAATCACATGAGCCCCATAATCATACGGCCTGTAAATCCCTTCGAGACTGAAACTGTGATTAAGGGCAAGACAAACTATATGGTGAAAATATAGATCAGAACAAAGGTCATGCAAATAAGGTTTAATCTAACAATCACAATGTCTGTATGTGTGTATCTTTGTGTGTGTGTGTGTGTGTGTGTGTGTGTGGACTTTATTTTAATATTGGTGGACGTGGGGTCCCCCCCAGTCCCCCCCTTGGGAATTCCGCCCCTGTGTCCCTCCTGCTGTGATAGTGTTGGGAAAATCAGAAGTCTCATGTACATGGCCACTGCAGTAGGCCTACATCCTGAATAATTCCCTTATGAGCTGAAGAAAACCACTTCCTGTGCCGCTGCAGAATCAGAATCAGGAAGTCTTTATTGCCTTAGCTTTTGCAAGCAAGGAATGTGCTTTTGTGTAATCGGTGCCTGACATTGAATATTAAACAGAGTAATAAAAAATATAGGCTATATACAAAAATACATGTTAAAAAAAAGGAAGTAGAAGAATGACAAATTTGTGCAAACGTGAAGTTTCATCCACAGTTGACATAAACTTACCAAGATTTTTTCTCAAAACCTTAATTCATAAGATATAATTATTAATTATATTATATAATATGCTATTTTATTACACCTTTCATTGGGTTAACCTTAGATTAATTTCGGGAGCGCTTCTAATTTAGCAGGTAATGCTTTTAGGGACGTGCGCAGACATCAGAACCTCCACTTTTAAATAAAATGCATACAATGATCACATAATCAAACTGGCCCATATATCAAATACATAAATACATAAATAAATAACATACAATATAATTTGTAGTCAGGTATAAATAATTGTATTTCCTGCCGTCTTACAAATGGCCTTTATAAGAGTTAATTTACATTTTAATTTATTTCAATTAAACACAATGCTTGTGTGTGTGTGTGTGTGTGTGCGTGTGTGCGTTTGCTTGTGTGTGTGCATTGCATGTGCGTGTGTGTGTATGCGTGCGTGTGGTGTGTGCGTGTGTATCTGTGTGTGTTGTGCGCGTGTGTGTGGTGCTGTGTGTTGTGTGTATAGTGTGCTGCATGCATGCTGCGTGGGTGGTGCCGTGTGGTGATCTGTGTGTGTGTGTGTGTATGCGTGTGGTGTGTGGCGTGTGTGTGTTCGTGTGTTGTGTGTGTGTTGGTTGTGTGTGTGTGTGTCTGGGTGTGTGTTGGTGTGTGTATCTGTGTTGTGTGCGGTGGGTGAGTCTGCGTTGCGTGTGTCGTGGTGTTGTGTGTGTGGTCGTGTGTGGTGTTGGTGTGTTCTGGTGGTTGCGTGTGTGTGTAATCTGTGTGTTGTGCGCTGTGTGTGTGTGTGTCTGTGTGTCGGGCTGTGTGTTGTGTTTGTGTGTCTGTGTGGGGGGGGGGTGTGTGGGGGGGGGGGGGGGGGGGGGGGGGGGGGGGTTCCGTGTCCATGAACTCATAAATTGACTGCTCAGCCTCTCAGAGTCCAGTTGACGTCAGCAAAGCTTACCAACAGTATATCGGAACATTTAAAATAATAATGTCAAAGGAAATGCTGCCGTTAATTTGCATATTGTTTTACCTTCATGCAGGTAAGGCATTATCATTATCATTATCATTATCATTATCATTATCATTCATATCACATTATGACTCTCCTGTCCCCTAACCTTATATCACATATATAGTCCCTATACTAGGGCTGTAGAATAGAACATGAATCATTATTTTTTGCTGCATTAAGTTATTTCTTATTTCTTATTTCTTGCGTCAGTGTCGACGTTTGTGGTGAATATCGAGCCGAAGACTGCGGTGGTCCGAGCGGGCGGTCGCCAGGAGATCCGCTGCTCCGTGGCGGGCTGTGCGGACCACCTGCCGTCGGCGGTGTTCTGGGGCCGGCTGGCGGACCGGCCCATGGAGGCCGAGGTCACCGCCAACCGGACCCACTCGGTGGCGACGTTCCGCTCGGTGATGCCCAGACACGACGGGACGCTGCTGTGCAAAGCGACCTGTGGAGCCCAGAGCAAGCAGAGACGAGCGGTGCTCCTGGTGTACTGTGAGTGGGTCCCCCCTATTGATCAGCTTTGAGTTAATAATGGATTATCTATTATTAACAGACCAGTGTTGGAGACGGAAACAGTAACAGCTATCATTTAACACAGCCTATTTGTTGATTATTCTTATTATTCGTATTCTTATTCTTATTATTATGACTATTCTTATTATTATTCTTCTTCTTATTATTCTTCTTCTTATTATTATTATCATCTTAAACCGTAAGATGATAATAACACAATAACACACACAAATCACACGACAAATAACAAATAACGACAATAACCTTTGGCCCTCCCGGTGGTGGGGGCACACCCCGCCGGTGGTACCCCGGTACCTTCTATGTTGACAGAATGTTTTCTCAATAAAGCTACGCTACACGTAACAAACACCAATGTGTGTGTTGTTTTCCAGCATTTCCTGAAGCCCCAGTGGTCACGGGACATGAACACATGGTGGTGGATGAGGAGGTGACCCTAACCTGTACCGCACGGGTGAACCCTCCTCAGGTGGCCTTTGTTGAATGGCTGCAAGGGAACCAGCTGCTGCAGAGAGGAGAGATTGGCCTCAGCCCCCTGCAGTCCACATACCGATTCACCCCTCGAAGGCCACTGAAACCTTGGCTTGACACTAGACTTTACAATAACTCTTGCCATGACCCTAACCCTGAACCTAGATCTAACCCTAACCCTAGCCCTGACCCAAGCCCTAACCCAAGACCTTACTCTAGACCTGACCCTAGCCTGACCTGCCGAGTTACGCTGCAGCTAGCTGGTCTTCCTGCAGATGGCCAGCTAGCTACCAAAGAAACATCTGTGCCTTTCAGGCCGCTCTGTAAGTGTCATGGTCCCGTCTACTTATGTAGTCCTTTATCATCGTCTCAACTCCTCGCAAAATAACCACAACCTATCACATAGGAGGGATGTATCCACTACACACCTACCAAATTATATTTGCAATAGATCTCATGTTCTGATTCTTAATGCACACTTTGGTAACCCTTAATAACATCATTGGAAGTAAAGAACAGATTTCTGTTCATCACTTTCATCTGATTGGCTATTTATGAACAACGTAAGTCCCCAGCCAAGGCTTGAAATAGTATAGTCTCACAGGGATAGTGGTGAAATATTGTTGCCTAGCCTTACCTAGCCCTAAACTAACGTAGCTCTAAATTAATCCTAACCCTAACCTTACCTAGCTCTAACCCTAGCCCAGCGCTAACCTAACTACAATAGTGCGTTCTAGTTGTACTCAGAAGTCGTAATTTCCGAGTTCCAGGTCGGAAGTTTCAGGGGGAATCTCACAACCCCGACTTTGAAATCCAAGATGGCTGCTGCGTGCATCAACAGTAGTGAAAGCTGTAATAATATGCTGTTTTTTTAGCACTTCTGTCTATTTGTGTCTCATTAAAACAGTCGATAGAGGTTGGACAGTACTGTGTGTACTGTCCAACCTCTATCTGTGGACATGTTCCTACGGTGTTTGTACACGCAAAATGCAGCGTAATACATTGTTATCCACTGGTATTGCTAACAATGGTTAACCTGGCTAGAGCAAGCCCAAGCACAACAAATGTTTTCCTGTAAGTGTCCGTCTTGGTTTTCCGAATCGTTGATCCCAGCTCCGACTTTCATTTAAATGGAACGCAGCATAAGTCCCCTTTGTCCCTGCAGACATTCCGGAGATCATAGAGATTTCTCCGGCAATATGCGTGTCTACGGGTTCCCGTATAAAGCTTGTCTGCTTGGCGGATGGACAGCCTCCACCCTTCATCACTTGGTCCTTCACCAACCCAGAGGGAGAACTGGTGGTCGTCGGCGATCAGAAGGAGCTGGTCCTTAGCGACGTCACCGCGCAGCAAGGAGGAATCTACCACTGCTTGGCTGAGAACCCACTTGGAGACAACAAGAAACATGTTCGCGTCACCATTGAAGGTAAATATTGTACATATAGGATGATGCTGTATGTTAGCATGTGTGCGATTTGATCTTTAAAAACGGCAAACTGAGATAGTTTGTGTTGCCGTAGCTGCCTCTGTCAACACCTGGTTGTTCCATGGCTCCCCCTAGCAACACCTCCATTTTAGTTGTTCCTTACCCCCCCTCCCCTAGCAACACCTCCATTTTAGTTGTTCCTTACCCCCCCCCCCCCTCCCCTAGCAACACCTCCATCTTAATTGTTCCTTACCCCCCTCCCCTAGCAACATCTCCATCTTGGTTGTTCCATGGCTCCCCCTAGCAACACCTCCATCATGGTTGTTCTGTAGCTCCCCCTAGCAACATCTCCATCTTGGTTGTTCCATAGCTCCCCCTCGCAACACCTCCATCTTGGTTGTTCCCGGGGAGGAAGTGGAGGAAAGGCCAGGAGTTGTCCATTTCCTGTCGGTCAGAGGTTAGCTGGGCAGAGTGTGATGGTGCTGAGCAGAGTGAACCAAGGGGAGGACGTGGAGCTCCATTCCAGTGAAAACAGCGGTTTTCTTTCTTCTTGGAGGCCAAACTAGAGCACTCTGGACTCTACCAATGTGAGAGCTCTAACCAGTATGGATCAGAGAAGGTCAACACTTTTATCACTGTGAAAGGTGAGAACCCCAACTCCTATTATTGTTTTGCATTGCTGCTGTACTGGTATTGCTAATCCTATGATAAGCGGCCCAGTAACTTCAAACCAAATACCCCAGAAACGGCGCTGCCTGCAATTGGTCAACCAAAACCGCACGAGTGACTGCAATCTTATTGCAACTCATTGTTAAGCCCCACAAGTCACACATGACTGACCTATTTGGCCTGTCAAAATGGTCCAACTCTTCCACAATTGCTTTTCTCCCCAGTCCCTACTTCTCCACCCAAACAAATATGAGCCATATAAGAAATTTGGGGGGCCTGAGGGCATCCTCCCTCCAATTAATTTTTTAATTGTTGCATAAAATTCACATTTAACACATTTTTGAGTTAGAGGCTAAGGATTAACCAGAAAGTAGAGAGCTCCAGCTTTCATATGAGACCTTAGAGATCATAGAACTGTGATCAGAAACGGGAGAGTTGTGTAGTCGTACATAACCTTTCTACTCCTAACCCGACCCCCATATGTGGCTCTGTGGTTTTTAACAGGTTACACAACTGTTAGTATTCGTTGACTGGAAGTTGGCTAATGGCAGGCTAACCCTGTTGTGCTGCAGCGGCTCCGAGGAACGCAAGCATATCGGTCTACCCCTCTATGGAAGGTCCAAGAGGGACAAAATGTCACCATCTCCTGCCAGTCTGTGAGTTATCCCCCACCAGCTGTGATCCTGACGAATCTGGTCACCGGCGTTGAGAGATACTCTTCAGATGGCCTCTTCCTATTGGTCAATGTCTCAGCCAATGATTCTGGCTTGTACCGGGTCAACGTTACCAATGAGCTGGGCTACCAGACACTAAACTTCACCATCAATGTCTTGGGTAAGTTTCAAGCTCTCTTCCTCCAAACACGTGAATGTTTTAAACTCTGTTCCTCCAAACATGGGTGTTAGGGGTTCGTGTTAGGGGTTGGTGTTAGAGATTAGCGTTAGGAGGTTAGTACTGATCGTAGATCAAGTACTAACAGTAGTTCAGTTAGTCAGTTCAGTAGTTTCGTAGATCAGTATTACAGTAGTTTCAGTTCAGTATCACAGTAGTTTCAGCTCAGTATTGCAGTAGTTTCTGCTCCGTATCACAGTAGTTTCAGATCAGTATTAGTAGTTTCAGATCAGTATCACAGTAGTTTCAGCTCAGTATTACAGTAGTTTCAGATCAGTATTAAAGTAGTTTCAGCTCAGTATCACAGTAGTTTCAGATCAGTATTACAGTAGTTTCAGATCAGTATTCATAATAGTTTCAGATCAGTATTACAGTAGTTTCAGATCAGTATCACAGTAGTTTCAGCTCAGTATTACAGTAGTTTCAGATCAGTATCACAGTAGTTTCAGCTCAGTATTACAGTAGTTTCAGATCAGTATTACAGTAGTTTCAGCTCAGTATTACAGATAATCACAGAGTTTCAATAGTATTAATATATTCAGATAGTATTACAGTAGTTTCAGATCAGTATTCATAATAGTTTCAGATCAGTATTACAGTAGTTTCAGCTCAGTATTACAGTAGTTTCAGATCAGTATTAAAGTAGTTTCAGATCAGTATTACAGTAGTTTCAGCCAGCTCTGTGGTTTTTAACAGGTTACACAACTGTTAGTATTCGTTGACTGGAAGTTGGCTAATGGCAGCTAACCCTGTTGTGCTGCAGCGGCTCCGAGGAACGCAAGCATATCGGTCTACCCCTCTATGGAGGTCCAAGAGGGACAAAATGTCACCATCTCCTGCCAGTCTGTGAGTTATCCCCCACCAGCTGTGATCCTGACGAATCTGGTCACCGGTGTTGAGAGATACTCTTCAGATGGCCTCTTCCTATTGGTCAATGTCTCAGCCAATGATTCTGGCTTGTACCGGGTCAACGTTACCAATGAGCTGGGCTACCAGACACTAAACTTCACCATCAATGTCTTGGGTAAGTTTCAAGCTCTCTTCCTCCAAACACGTGAATGTTTTAAACTCTGTTCCTCCAAACATGGGTGTTAGGGGTTCGTGTTAGGGGTTGGTGTTAGAGATTAGCGTTAGAGGTTAGTGTTAAGGGTTAGCGTTAGGGGTTAGTGTTAGGGGTTAGTGTTAGAGGTTAGAGGTTAGTCTTAGGGGTTAGTGTTAGGGGTTACAGATTAGTGTTCGGGGTTAGTGTTAGGGGTTAGAGGTTAGTGTTCGGGGTTAGTGTTAGGGGTTAGAGGTTAGTGTTTGGGGTTAGTGTTCGAGGAGGTGTTTGTGTTGGTTTGTGTTGTGCCTGGTTATCTCCTACTGAGGAAAGGTATATGCCATAATTGATCTTACATTTATTGTTCTTACAGGAAGAAGCCGGGCTCCTCCCACTCACATGGTGGCCGTGTTTGCACCTGTGGTGTGCGTTGCCATGGCGATAGCCGTGACCACGACGCTACTGGTCAGCCGGAGGAGAAGCTTGAGGAAAGGATTCTATCAGCTGACCAAGGCACCTCCTCCCCCACCTCCTCCTCTCTCCTAAACACCCCCACCTCCTCCTCACTCCTCCTAAACACCCCCACCTCCTAACACCACCAGCACTAACCCTTGTTTACCTTTGGAAGTTAACAGTATTTTATACATATTTTGTACAATGAGTATTTATACATTCCGTTGAATCTATTTCCAGTAATGTTTAACTGATTAATCAATTACATCCCATGGATCCTAACTCCAAACCCCTGACCATAACCCCTGACTCTAATTTATAATCGACAGTAAATACGTACCTGAGTGCCTGGCTTGTATTAAAGATGTCTTATTTTCTATTATATTGTTTTTGTCTGAGAGTTGAAAAGGGGGCATATTTAGATATATATAGTATATACTGTATATGTCTATATCTATATGTCCTTCTCTATCTAAAGTACATCTATATTAGGAAAGAGCAACAGCTTGGGTTAATGGTTGCAGGGAAACAGCAGGAGATAAATATCCTCGTGGGGTGTTTGTCAACGACAGTGCGTTAAACGCAGACGAGCACAACACTGAGTGGTGTCACGTCTAATGACCCAGGAGTCATTTCCTGCCCTGGAGAAGAGTGAAGACCCCCTCTTTGTTTGCTCTGTCCAGAGGGCGACCACAGGGGTTAGGGAGAGATGCTTTATTTTGAAAACAGTCATCTCAGCAGAAGGTTGTTCACCCCATCACAATGGGGAGTGTGAGGCACACGCACACATACACACACATACACACACACAGACACACAGATACACACACACGCATGTACGCACGCACATACACACACATTGCACTATTTCACACACACACACACACACACTCACACGATTACGCACACATACACACATTGCACTATTTCACGCACACACACACAAAGGCAGACACACACACTATGACTCCACATTTGTTGGAAGAGTGAAACAACGATATACAGTGTATCACTGACGGTAAGGTACAGTCAGATTTGAAAAGAACAAGTAATTGCTCTTAATTGCTAGTTAAACAGCAAGATAATGAATGCTTGAAACCTGTTCTATTCTTATCTTTATGTACCACAGTGACATATTGCTGTCTCCTTCAACAAATGTACTCTTTGTCCTCAAGTCACTTTATATAAAAGCGTCTGCCAAATGCCCTGAATGTAAATGGAATGTAAATGTGATATATATGTAAAAACTAAGCCCAATAAAGCTCATTCTGATTCTGATATCCAGTTTTCAACTAAAAAAGCAGTGTTAACAATAAATGATTAATGTATGTAACATTTTCTAGGATTATTTGTGTCCATTTATTTCCCTGTATCCTTGTCCTGTTGAATGTATTAAATCTGTATAAAATCTTTGTATTATATGTCTGATGCACTGGTTTACATATGTTGTATTATTCGTTGTATTTTGTATGCTGTTTATGGAAAATAAATAAATACATAAATAAAAAATAAATACATACATAAATAAAACGAAGAGAATGTTTTTAGAATAAATAATAATCATAAAATAAATGAATACATACATCATACATAAATCAAACAAAGAAAAAATATTTTTCTTAGAGTAAATAATAATCCTAAAAGGCATCCGCTATGTTCTTCGGACACAGCAGCGTGGACACCAGAGAAGGTGGACGTGAGAGTGACCGGATGTGACGTTGGGTCCACCAGACCGGAAGTCGTTGAGCAACATCTTTGTTGTAGTTTTTTATTTATTTATTATTTATTTATCCGCCTTTATTTTGAAAGCGACGCTCTTGGCGGAAGTTGCGCGTATTTGGCCACTAAAAGAGTTGGGGGGGTGTAGAGTGTGTTGTTTCAGGGGTTTGATCATCGTTATTAATCATAATAATAATAATAATAATAATAATAATAATAACAACAACAACTCAGTGTTAACATGTTACCTTTATCCATTAAAGATGACGAATACAAACCCGCCAAACTCAACCTGCTGGCCAAGACCTCCGGATGGTTCCGGTAATGAATACTTCTGACTATCCTCTCTCTCTATATATATATTATATATAACACCTTGTATAGTTATAGAGTTACACATGTGACACACATGGCAGCTAAGTCATTACTATGAACGTTCATTAGTTTGTTCCGTTAAAGTAAACAAACGTGTGTACTTTCTTCTAGCGCGATCCTCTCGGACAAAACCTCTCGAAATCTGTTCTTCTTCCTCTGTCTCAACCTCTCCTTTGCCTTTGTGGAGCTGTCCTATGGGATCTGGAGTAACAGGTCTGTTGTCATGTTGTTATCTTATGTTATGTTATGTTATGTTATGTTATGTTATTATTATGTTGGTGTGTCTACATGATGTGATCTGTAAGATGTGTGTCCGGATCAGAGACTGGAGGGTTAAATCAGAGGAGCTTCCCAGGATGTGCCACGTCTGTTTTAACCTGCATGACGAGACCTCTGCACTGTGCTGGATTCACTAGATACAGAGGCCACTATACTATACTATACTATATATATATATATGTATATGTATTTATGTTATATATGTGGATATATACCACAAATGATTGTCACTATACTCGTATGTCAATATCATTAGTATTATATTATAATATATTATTATAGTATTATTTTTTTTAATTTTATTTATGTACTTATTTATTTATATAATTTATATTTATTTGTTTATTTTTGTATTTATATTATTTGTTACTAGAGGTCTCTTGTTGCTAGGGTTAGCCAGAGCTTCTTGATAGAGTTGGCCTAAGACTGTTCCTAGGGTTAGTCAGGGGTCTCTTCTTGCTAGGGTTAGCCCTTGTAAGAAGCTAGGGCCCTTGGTAGATTTCTGTTGTTGCTAGGTTGTTGTTGTAGAGCTTCTGGCAACCCAGAAAGCAGAGTCAAATAAAGTATTTACAATGTTTCCCCTGTTTATTATTTATTTTTGCTGCCCATTAATCTCTTGGTGTATGGTTAGTCGGAGCTTGTTGCGAGGGTTAAGAAGTATTTTACGTGTGATCGGTTTCGGTTAATATGTCTTTTTTATGTATTAGTTTAGGGTTGATCTCGGACTCCTTCCACATGTTCTTCGACTGCACCGCTCTGCTGGCCGGTCTGGCGGCCTCCGTTATCTCCCGCTGGAGGTGTAACGACTCCTTCTCCTATGGGTAACTATCATTCTCATCCTCATTCTCATTCTGTCTGATTTTCAAATGAGCTGAGATTCCTGCCCGGTGTGGAACACCCATACTGCACCTTTAATAACCGTCCTGTTTCCGGGTGTGTACTTACTGTGCCAACAGATATGTTTTACTACTCACATACTGTACCTTTAATAACATGCCTGGTGTGGTGTTTCACAGTGTATCCCTACGGTGTTGTCATCAGATATCACATGTATTTGCACAATATTGTCAGGCATGTTGGAGTGAAGTTTGGATATTATGTACAATTCCAGGTATGTCAGAGCGGAGGTGCTCGCAGGCTTCGTCAACGGACTCTTCCTCATCTTCACCGCCTTCTTCATCTTCTCTGAAGGCGTTGAGGTAAGACAACTGGTATGGCAGTACTGTAGTTTCTGCTCGGTATTGCAGTATTTCCGGCTGAGTATTACAGTAGTTTCAGATCAGTATCACAGTAGTTTCAGATCAGTATCACAGTAGATTCAGCTCAGTATCACAGTAGTTTCAGATCAGTATCACAGTAGTTTCAGCTCAGTATCACAGTAGTTTCAGATCAGTATCACAGTAGATTCAGCTCAGTATCACAGTAGTTTCAGATCAGTATCACAGTAGATTCAGCTCAGTATCACAGTAGTTTCAGATCAGTATCACAGTAGATTCAGCTCAGTATCACAGTAGTTTCAGCTCAGTATCACAGTAGTTTCAGATCAGTATCACAGTAGATTCAGCTCAGTATCACAGTAGATTTCAGCTCAGTATCACAGTAGTTTCAGATCAGTATCACAGTAGATTCAGCTCAGTATCACAGTAGTTTCAGATCAGTATCACAGTAGTTTCAGCTCAGTATCACAGTAGTTTCAGATCAGTATCACAGTAGTTTCAGCCAGCCGGGGATGTTTCACTTTCCCTCCCTAATACAGTACTTCAATCCAACTGGTCTGACATGGTAATCAGCCTTGCAGCCTGCTAACTGTCTTGCTTCCACCAGAGGGCGCTGGAGCCTCCGGACGTTCACCACGAGCGCCTACTTCCTGTCTCAGTGGCCGGCCTTCTGGTCAACTTGGTGGGAATCTTCGTCTTCCAACACGGAGGACACGGCCACTCCCATGGAGACGAAGGTTAGCATGCTACATACTAGCACTACGCTCCCAGGACAGGAGACAGAGTATCCTACATACTATCACTACGACTACTACACAGGAGTACCACATTAGAAACCCTGAAGTAAATGTAGGTTAGGAAAACGAATGTGGAACCCTAAAATCCTAAGCCATTTGACACTGTATCTGTGATTAAGGGCTATACAAATAAAATTAACTTGACTTAATCACACACTCGGTAATGTAAATGTACTGACGCATCCCTCTCTGTGTCCTCTCTCAGGAGGACATGGACACAGCCACTCGCTGTTCAACGGCAGCGCTCACCACGGCCACCACAGTGCCCACGAGCACAAGGATAACCACGGACACGGTCACCAGGACAACCACAGCCACGGAGGACACGGACACAGTCACCAGGACAACCACAGCCACGGGGGACACGGACACAGTCACCAGGACAACCACGGGGGACACGGACACAGTCACCAGGACCACTACAGTCAGGGTAAGGCTCAGGCACGTCTGTACTGTGATTAAGGGCTATATAAACAACATTGACTTGACTTCCATTCATTAGCGCTACATCGGCTGTCTGCCTTGTTCCTCACAGAAATGTGGACATACCATACCTGACCCTAACACCGCCTGACCCTAATGACCCCTTGACCCTGACTTTAATGGCCCTGACCTTAAAAACCCTCACCCTAATGACCCTGACGACCCTAATGACACCCCTGACCTATTGGTTCCTGGGATACTTGCTTATGAACTCTTTTATGCTCTTTGTGATCTAGACCAACTCCTGCCAGCAAAAGGTTCCAGTAAACAGATCTTACAAGGTAAACAATACTCCATGAAAGTCCTTTAGCTTCAATACTTCAGTACTGTGTGTACTGGGGTACTTTTAACTTCACACAAACCATACAAACATATAGTATATACATGCTTACTGATGCTGTATAGATTATTAGTGTCTGTCTCTGTCATTGGATTCTGTTCCTCTCTGGCTTCTTCTGTTATAGTTTTTTCAGACTGGTCTGTGATTGGCTGATGTTATTGGTATATGTCCCTGACTGGTCGGTGATTGGTCGACAGGTGTGTTCCTGCATATTGTGGCCGACACCCTGGGTAGTGTGGGAGTCATCATCTCTGCTCTGCTGATGCAGAGATACGACCTGATGATCGCCGATCCCATTTGCTCAATGCTCATCTCCCTCCTCATCGGAGTCAGGTAAGAGTCTCTCTCTGCTGTAGTGCGTTGCTAAGGGAGTCTATAGCCTCTAATGTATCGTGGTACCGTTGCTAAGGGAGTCTATAGCCTCTACTGTAGCGTGGTACCATTGCTAAGGGAGTCCATGCCTCTACTGAACTGTGTTGCTAAGGTAGTGTATTGTTTCTATTGTACTGTGGTACCATTGCTAAGGCAGTCTGCTGTCTCTATTGTAGTGTGGTACCATTGCTAAGGGAGTCTGCTGTCTCTATTGTAGTGTGGTACCGTTGCTAAGGGAGTCTGCTGTCTCTATTGTAGTGTTGTACCGTTGCTAAGGGAGTCTGCTGTCTCTATTGTAGTGTTGTACCGTTGCTAAGGGAGTCTGCTGTTTCTATTGTAGTGTGGTACCCTTGCTAAGGGAGTCTATTGGGATCCTGATGCAGAGGACTCCGCCTACCCTTGACCACGCCCTCCCAGAGTGCTATCAGAGGGTGAGTCACCTGATCATTCTCATTACCTTGGTGTGTGTGTGTGTGTCCTAGTATTGCACCACTTGTATATATGGCAACACTGGAAAGTGATTCCATCTTGATTCCAATGTATGTTGACATAAATAAAACTGTGTGTGTGTGTGTGTGTGTGTGTGTGTGTGTGTAGGTGCAGCATCTCCAAGGTGTGTATAACATCCAGGAGCCTCACTTCTGGACCTTGTGTACCGACGTGTATGTGGGAACCCTCAAGCTGCTGCTGGCACCCGACGCCGACGCTCGCTGGATCCAGAACCAGACGCACAACATCTTCACACAGGTAGCCAGTCGCCGTAGCAACATGTACCCCCTTCACGCAGTAGCCTGTCTCCGTAGCAACACATAACACCTTCACACAGGTAGCCAGTCTCCATAGCAACACATAACATCTTCACACAGGTGGCCTGTCTCTGTAGCAACACGTAACATCTTCATACATTCTTGTGTTCATAATCGGCGCTTGGTGTGCTACTAGTCTACAACGTACTGCCATCTGCTGGCCCAAAGACCACATTGCACCTGAAGATACATTAATTCCTGTATGCTTATATTTCTCAATTACTCTTTGGCCAGTCTGGACTACTGCAGTGATCCTAGTAGCAATACTAACCTAATGTTGGGTCTTCAGGACTAGTAATACTAACCTAATGTTGGGTCTACAGGACTAGTAATACTAACCTAATGTTGGGTCTTCAGGACTAGTAATACTAACCTAATGTTGGGTCTACAGGTGGGAGTCCGACAGCTGTACGTACAGATCGACATAGCTACCATGTAGACTCTCTCAACGTCAACTCAAAACCCCTCGAGGACCAAATGACCACATGGCTCTACTGCAGGGCACCCCCCCCCCAGCCCAAGGACCAATGATGATGCAGTGTTACTGCAGGGCACCCCCCAAAAGGACCAATGATGATGCAGTGTTACTGCAGGACAGACTATGAAAGACCGCTGAGCCCGGCAGCGTGAACAAGCCACGTGGGGTGTGAGAAGTGTTTCTTTGCGGACTCTCTCTCTCTCTGTGTGTGTGTGTGTGTGTGTGTGTGTGTGTGTGTGTGTGTGTGTGTGTGTGTGTGTGTGTGTGTGTGTGTGTGTGTGTGTGTGTGTGTGTGTGTGTGTGTGTGTGTGTGTGTGTGTGTGTGTGTGTGTGTGTGTGTGTGTGTGTGTGTGTGTGTGTGTGTGTGTGTGTGTGTGTGCCTCTGAAAGTCCATCCAGCAGAAGTGCCTTTCTGTCCCTCCTTGCACAAGGCAGTTCACTGAGGCTCTTCAAGCCCACAGACTGGAGTCCATTGCTTTTATTTGCCAAATCATGTGAATAGTGAACATTTTTTTCCAACAATAAAGTTTTACTGCATTTGTCTTTCAACGTTTTTAATTAAAACTTTGACAGAAACACAATATAACTTTGTTTTTCTTTCACTTCTCCATTCCATGAGAACATTGAAATCAGAAATGGTCTTTGCATATCCAGTAACAAGTAACAGTCACTTTGATAGCACCTTTCATCTTGAACAGTCCAACAACGATGTTGATGTGCGACACGTGTGTGTGTTAGGAGGTGTAGGTGTGTGTGTTAGGAGGTGTAGGTGTGTGTGTTAGGAGGTGTAGGTGTGTGTGTTAGGAGGTGTAGGTGGAGCTGTCCACCACCTCCAGCCGCTCCAGGGCGTCAGGTGCAGCAGACAGTCGCAGCATGTCCACCTCCAGCGGGTGGAGTCGGCCCGTCACGATCAGCGAGTGGAGTGGCGGCCCCAGGTCACATGACCCCAGTTGACGTAGCGTGTCTGTGCGCACCACCTGGTCCTCTGCCCCCACCCGGGCCAGGCCCACGCACACAGTGTCCTCGCTCAGCCCTGCGGGGACGGCGCTTGTGTTAGAACCTCCACCCTAACACCCTACATCACCCAAGAATACATATACATTTAGGGCATTTGGCAGACTACATCCAGAATACATCCAACCTTAGATCTGACCCTACATCTAACCACACACCTGACCCTACATCTCCTGACCTGACATTATCTGATCATCTGAATGGAAACAAAGTCAGCTTCTTTTCTGAGCTTTATTTAACAGATCAACAACCGTTTTGAAGCACCACCTAAACCTGTGTGCATCGGGTTTGGCCCTAACCTGGTCGGGGCTGACCTGGTCGGCCAGTGGGAACTCACCCAGCTCCTCCCCCTGCTCTCTCCTCTTCTGGAGGATCTCCAGGAGCTGCTGAGCCGCCTGGCTCACAGACATGAACCTGGGGGGCTCGTACACCTTCTTCCCCCTGGAGACCAGGAGAACGGTCAGGAGGACCAGTTAGGAGAAGAACCCTCATTAATGCTAACCACGGGCATGAAACCTGTGGAGTTAGGACTAGTAGAGGAAGCCTAAAGCCGCACTGACATGGATTCAGGTAGACGGAAAGCAGGAGGGTAAAATGATCAACTATACAATCGTACAGAGCTTTTAATCCTTTGAACAATCTGTGCAAATGAACAAGATGTTTTAAAATGAGGGTTTTATGCAACACAAAATCAAAAAAGGTAATCAAGTTAATAATTTTCTCTGTCTAAGTTTTTTGTGAGTCACTAGGTGGTGACCCTAATTTTAGTAGAGCAACGTTTTAAATAGCCCCTGCTGTTAGAACCGGCACTACTAGCTGTTTAATTATTTTTACAGTATACACAGGGCTAGTAGTTTATCAACACGTTTTATAGTTTACACAGTGTTATACATTATAAAACACGTTCTCTATTAATTCCTCAATAGTAGTATTCATGTTAAATGAATAGCAGTACTTTAATCAATTTGTTGTAATGTCTTTCTCTTATAACTAGAATGCAAACTAATGAGTACCATAGACTGTCACCTGTACAGGTGTACAGATTTTTTGTGCGTCAACCTAAGCCTACCTCTCAGTACAAATATAGCGTGGCTGTCCTGCAGTTGACCAAATGGCAGGTAGGGGGCAGTGTAGCCACTCACTTGTCATGCTGACCACAACCTCGGCCTGCATGACTCCGGCTCCCACAAATAACCAACATTCTCCACACACACACAGAACCAAACCACAGGTCCAGCAAGATCACATCTAAAAGGCTCTGGTATTCATACTGTGAAGACCAGGACTATAATGTGTTCTGCAGCAGCTACAGAGGATGCCACAGACCCGCCGGCTGAAAACCGTGGAAGACGCGTGCAAAACCAAACGCAACACACAAGTTGTTTTGCTGTAATGAAAGTGATCTGGCATAACCTCCATTATCAACTGTTATGGAGCATGGATGTATAATGAGGACGCACACAGGATTGAAGGAAAAGTAGTAAGAAGCTTTAAATGTGGTGATTCCCACACAGTGATGTCACATTTCAACTTGTTCAAGGTTATTTAATTAGGAAGAAAGTGAAGATTTGGTGAAGGTGAGGGTAATCTCGGATCCAGAAGTCGACAATCGACAAATCAATCATCAAACTTCTGGAACTTCTAAAGTCTTGTGATAGGATTTGTGATAAAAGGGTTAGGGTTATCTTACCTCATCAGGTTCTCTATGGACTGCTCTTTCACCTTGATATCTAGGGGACAGAGACATGACACCTTGATATTTGGGAGATGTATTATGCGTGTATTATGCCAAGAGAGGGTTTCACAGGAAATAGGTCAATTGCCTTCAATCAGAACAGAGTCTTTAACGCCATCTGGTGGCCATAGGGTGCAATTGCGATTGTTTGGCTTGATGTCACTCAATTCTATTCACCCAGAGTACAAACTGATCATGCATCTAGGGTCAGGGGTCGGCAGGTAAGTTGGGCTTCAGGACAATTTTCGTTTAAGCCTTAAGGCGGTGGGGCCAGAACATAAATGGAGGACAAAAATCCATTGACAGTTTAATTTAGTTGGTATTTCACATACATTTGTTGGGTAAAGTCCCAAGCACACAGGTTTGTTGGGACAGACAGAAAAAAGTCATATTTGACATTAAAATGATAGGATTAAAGAAATATGAAGCGAAATTCACGATCCTGCCAGAACAGCGGTGTATCGAGCGCATTGAATTTTTAAAGCATATGAAACTCTTAGAATTCTCACTCCTTTCTACTGAGCTCAACAGTGTCCTGGCCGGCTGCATCCCAGTGTGGTGCAGTACGCTGAGGGCACATCAGCTGACCACAGAGCCCTGCAGCCGGCCGTATAAAAAGGCAACTTGGCAGGTCACCGGCACTGGCCAGCTGCTCCAAACCATAAGCACCGCCTTTTAACCACAGGCACTGCCGACGCAGAGCGATCCGCATCAGCAGAGATCCACCCCCCCACCCCCCCTCCCAAGCTGCTGTTACCCCTCTGAACCCAGCTACCAAATGAGATATTTTACAACCTCATTGCATATATTTTGTGGCTGCATTTATTAGATTCTAGTGTCGTGTTTATCATATGCCATGTATGTCTCCCCATGTGAACACACACACACACACACACACACACACACACACACACACACACACACACACACACACACACACACACACACACACACACACACCCCCCCCCCCCCTCTCCCTATCCCTATCCCTATCTGTCCCAACAAGGTTCACTTGTTTTCTCACTGTCGGTACTTGAAGTACTGACACATAGGACTGTAGTCATAGGACTACAACACATACTGCCATCCGCTGGCTGGAGGACCACATTGCACCCAAAAATCGATTAATTCGGATATGATTGTATTTGGCGCTTTCTCAATCAGTCTTTCTTTGGTGGTTAGGATTTTGCTTTGGCGGACCGTGAAATCATTTTGGCGGGCGCAGAATAATTTTCAACGCAGGAAAAACCCTGGTGTGTGAGTGTGTGTGCGTATATATATATATAAATAAATGAATGGTAGCCATCTGCTGCCCATGACGGCATTTGACCAGAAGGCTAGTGGGCTTAATCTGAAATCCATTCAGACTTTACCCATGGGAGGAGGAGGAGGGCCACCAGAGCCCCGGAGACCAGTGATTTATGATCTGTCTCCCACCCCTCCAGCCCTGTGGTGGAACCACTGGTCCACTGCCCAAAAACGGCTTTCTCTCCCTAGCAGTCAGACAGACAGACAGACAGACAGACAGACAGGCAGGCAGGCAGGCAGGCAGGCAGACATGGTCTCACCTAGTAGACAGAGGCTGTGCAGTCCCATGGATCGGTTCTTCTTGATTTTATCATAGAAACTCTCCGGCCTCCAGTCGTCGGCCCAGAACGGGATGGAAACCGTTTCTCCAAAAATGTACAGCTGAAAACAACACAACACTCGCTCATCAATAAGCTAACCCGAGGGCTGCATGCTAACAGTGACTAATATAAACAAAGAGGGGGGGATGCTAACACTAGCTAATCTAATCAGGGGGAGGGCATGCTAACAGTACATATATAAGCATCGAGGGGGTAAGATAACACTAGCTCATCTGAACGGGGGCATATGCTAACACTATCTAATCGAAACATGTAGGGGGTATGTTAATACTAGCTCATCTAAAGAGGGGATATGCTAACACAATAATCTAAACAGCGGGTGTCCCATCTATATGCAGGGGGGGTATTCTGGAGACAGCTGGGGCCTCCACTCACAATAGACTTGCTGACAGGTCAATGCCGGCTGGTTAAGGAGGGTGAGATCAGATGGGTGACTCTTGAAGTGTGTGTTCATGAACAACACGACGACATCATCATCATCATCATCATAACGCAACACACCTGCAGGCCGCAGCAGCCCACGGCGTTCATGATGGAGGCGTTGTGCACCACGCGGTACGATATCCCTGCATTCACTGCTCTCATGACCAGGTCACTGTGGGTGGTGGCGCTGCAAGACACACACAAACTCATCGCTGCAATTTACTGATGCAGGGTTGTTTCTCTGGGTCCGACTTGGGCTTTGGGGGTGGCAAACTTGGGGGGGGGGGAATTAGGGTTGGGTCTAGGGGTTGGGGCAAGGATGTAGGAAGCATTGTTAAGACTGTATTAACTACCTACATTCTAACTAAGCTGGTTAATACAGTCTACCTAAGCTGGTTAATACAGTCTAACTAAGATGGTTAATACAGTCTAACTAAGCTGGTTAATACAGTCTAACTAAGCTGGTTAATACAGTCTACCTAAGCTGGTTAATACAGTCTAACTAAGATGGTTAATACAGTCTAACTAAGCTGCTTAATACAGACTAACTAAGCTGGTTAATACAGACTAACTAAGCTGGTTAATACAGACTAACTAAGCTGGTTATAAAAACCCATGGTACCAGGGGAAGGGGGTGGTAGTACCATGAGTGTTACTAGTACTCGTACAAACCCAAAGGGGTCTCCCACCACCAGGAAGGCCACGTCGCTGGTGTCCGCCTCCTTCAGGATCTCGTCCGCCTCCAGCTCCACCAGGTCTCGGTCGGCGAGGATCAGCTCCCGTCCATAGAACTCCTCCTGCAGGGACACAAAGAATCATCCTGACGTGTCAGTTCAGTTCATCAACGTTCAACTAACAACACCTCCATCGGAAACACAGGCAAGGCGTCTGGCTGTCAGGATTTTGGGCCCTGTGAAAAGAAACCATATAGGGCCCCACCACGGCCTAGCGGGAAAAAAGTCACATCATTATATATGGACCCATATAATACTGTGATACTTTTACTATGTGGTTAAATTAGGTTTGCTTGGAGAATCATACTTTAGAGAACATTATTTTCTTCATGTTTGTTTAAGTAGGCTATTTATTATGTAAGAGGGTGACAGGGGCCCTCCAGTATATTTTGTTTCATTCTTTTTGATACACATTTCGGTCTATCAACCAATTTATTTTGCCAATTTTACCTGTAGTTGTGTCACTAATGACTAATGACACTAAACTTTTAATTTCAGTCTTTTAGCAGGGGGGCCCCCTCCACACTTTGGGCCCCTGGGTAGTCAGTCCCACTTGTCGTCCCCCAGGTGTTGAAACATAAAGACACCAAGCTATGGACAGGCTCACCAGCGCTTCCTTCCCCACGGTGAGGATGGAGGTGTAGGCTTCCAGGTAGACCCGGGAGCAGCTCCTGACCACCTCCAGACCCTTCACGGTGATGTCTTTAGCGTCCCCCAGACCCAGCCCCACCAGATACAGCATTATAGTACTCACTCACTACACAGGCGACCACCACCAGCACACTGCTTTCACACATTTACTGACTTAACTTAACTTACTTACGAACTAACCCTGACCATTATACTACTATGTACACCAGACGGGTCATTAGAAGCCCTCCTTCTACCATATCTACACGCTCAACAGTACATGACGACACGACCCACGTGTTCGGCCGCCAACGCTCTGCCTGTTTTACGACAGGACCCGCGTGTTTGCGACAGAGGCGGCGTTGCCATGACCACGTGCTGGGTCCACAGCGGTTCACACGTCGTCACGTCACAAGTTAGAGTTGTGAATTATAAAACGATAAACGAACTAAAGAATATTATTAAATAGATAAGAGAATTTAACTAAATAATATTAAATAAACTAAATCATCTATTCTATTCGCTTGAATAAATCCAAAGTATATATGTATATATATATTATGATTATGATTATTATTTTATTTTTTGTTTTGTGTTATTCTTTTATTTTTAGTATTTTTATTATTATTTAAATTTTTTCATAAATCACTTTTGGCCCAGAATAATTTGTCCTGTAAAGCCCTTTGAGACTGCATTGTGATTAAGGGGGATACAAATAAAATGTAATTGAATAGATTTTTTTTTCTTCTAATAATATTTTTTAAATAATATATATAATCAAAAGTTAATATATGATATAGGCGTTTAATAATATTTATAATGTGTGTGTGTGTGTGTGTGTGTGAATGATATGCACTTATACAAATTTAAATGATAGCGCCCGATTCCAATATTTTAAATGTATATTTGAGTCTCTTGTGGGAGGAGATATGTGCCACTGTTTGTACAGAATAATCACTCAGAAAGACAGAATAAAGGCCATAGAGAACACAGGCCACACGCTGGATACATTAAAGGCGGGAAGGGCACCGCTGCGTCGTCAATCTTTTGTCCGCCATTTATGTTACTGGGGGGCGGGGTTCTACTGGTCACCATGACAACACTTCCGCTAGTCGCTGATTGCGTCCATTTATTTCGGAAAGTCATCCGATTGGTCGGTTGGTCTTACTGCTTCATCCAATCAGTTTCTTGGGTTGCTGCATATCAATCAAATTGTTCTGTTCCAATGTATTTCTATAGCTCTGTTAATCCTACATTTCTGTCGTCATGGCATCATGTATATACTAATTCCGAGGACAATTCTAATCATAATACAATTATATATTGTAAGACGTTATGGTTGAGTTGATGAACAGGAATGGAATCGGATTGTTAATTAATTGCATTGTAAAACAAATAGTATTTTGTTCTGATTTAGTTGCTTGCTTTATATCTCAGCCTCTCCATTCTGTGTCTCTCTGTCTCGCCGCCTCTCTCTCTCTCTCTCTCTCTCTCTCTCTCTCTCTCTCTCTCTCTCTGTCACCGTCTCTGTCTCTCTCTCTCTGTCTCTGCCTCTCTTTCTGTCTCTTTGTTTCAGCCTCTTGTGGTGGCCTAACTCCACAAAGTGGTTTCCATGGCAACGCGGAGGCTTTGAGAACAGCTTGTTGTTCACAGACAGTCAGCCGCTGGGAAACCTGAGGAAAGGGAAATATTGTAAAGCAAAATAAAAGATAAAGTAAATGTAAAGTAAAGTAAAATAAAATGGAAGATAAGAGGAATAAAGCACAATGAAGTAAAATAAAGTTAAGTTAAGTTAAGATAAAGATAAAGTAAAATAAAGTAAAGTAAAGTAAAATAAAGTCAAGTAATACTACAATTACACTCTGTTAGTCTATAATAATCTCATAGTCTTGTAATAATCTCACTCTGATAATAATTTCTGTTAGTGTGTAACATTAACATAGAGATTACTGCTAGTCTAATAATCACTGTTACTCTATAGAAACCCTAACCTGAGACCGCACAGACTACCTGACCAAGCTAGACCCCACAGACCACCTGACCCAACCAGACCCCATAGACCACCTGACCCAGCCAGACTGCACAGACCACCTGACCCAGCCAGACCCAACAGACCACCTGACCCAATCAGACCCCACAGATCACCTGACCCAACTAGACCCCATCGACCACCTGACACTACCCCTAACCCACTGAAGAAGAGAGAGAGAGAGAGAGAGACAGAGTGTTTTATGTTGTATCTTATTACTTTTTGTGCTTTGGCAATGTAACACTTTCCATGTCGGATCTGGATTTTGAAAGAGAGAGAGAGAGAGAGAGAGAGAGAGAGAGAGAGAGAGAGAGAGAGCACACGAGAGAGAAAGAGAAAGAGAAAGCGAGAGAGAGCAAGAGAGAGAAAGTGAGAAACACACAGAGAGGTATCTCATTAGGAATGGGGACCCAGTGTGTGTGTGTGTGTGTGTGTGTGTGTGTGTGTGGTGTGTGTGTGTGTGGTGTGTGTGTGTGTGTGTGTGTGTGTGTGTGTGTGTGTGTGTGTGTGTATGTTTGTATGTGTGTGTGTATGCGCGGGTGGGTGGGTGTGAGGGGGGGCGGGGGGCTGTGAAAGCCTCTTTGTTCTGTAATTGGAGATAGTTCGGTGGGCCTCTTCTCCCTCTCTCACTACTCCACCCCTCGAACGCAACCCCTAATGCTGCCCCCAAAATCACCCCCCGATCTCCCCCTAACGCTAGCCCCCAAAGGGTGCGTTCACTTCAGATGCGACAATGCGTTCGTTGCCACCCACTACGTTGTTTTTCTATGGGGAAATCGACTCAGCCATTTCTTGGGGGTGGTGGGCGGGGTGCCCAACCTCGTGCCACATCGCCGTGGAGGGAAGTTGTCAGTGATTTAGTTTTAAACTCGCTGTGCCCGACAACACAAGACCCGAGAGACGGGATGTCACGTCTCAAGTGAACGCACCTGAACGCACCCCCTAACTCACCCTGCAACCCCAACCCTGTAAGCATGTAGCCCTAAACTTGTAGACCCATAGCCCTAACCCTGTAGGGCTGTAGACCTGCAGCCATGTAGGCCTGTAGACATGCAGCCCTGTAGCCCTAACCCTGGAGCCCTGTAGGCCTAACCCTGTAGGCCTGTAGGCCCGTAGCCCTAACCCTGTAGCAGCTAACCATTGCTTCTATATATAACATCTATATCATCTATATCTATATCAGCAGTATAGCTCACCGCTATACTGCACTATAACTCCATCTATACCAAGCTAGATGTTAGCTTCTGAATGCTACTAGCAATTGAAATGGATGTGCAGAGAGATGGCTTCCTGTTTTCCACTGAAAGACTGAAGAGAGATGAAGTGAAATAGCGAGGTGTGAAAGGAGGGGGGGTCTTTACAAAAGCTTTCATCCATGCTGTCGACTGCTAACTATGCTACGGCATAGCTCAGCCAGCACCATGGAAACAGGGCTGGGGGGGGGGGGGGGGGGGCTCAGAGAAAGACATTGCTTCTGTTCTCTGAAATGACGCTGTCGGAAGTTTTGAACGAACTCAGTGCTTCCAAATGTCTATACTACTGCTAACCTTTAACTTCTAGTGCTACCAAATGTCCCTAATACTGCTAACTATTAGAGCTTACTTGGGTGAGAGAGGAGGTATGGGGGGGGGGGGGGGGGGGGCGACAATATGGGGGGAGAGAAGGGGGAGGTATGGGAGATATTAGGGTGGAGGTATAGGAGAGAGGCGATGATATGCGGGAGAGAGAAGGGGGAGAAATGGGGGAGAGAGTGGGGAGGAATGGGGGAGAGAGAAGAGATGAATGGGGAGAGAGAGAAGGGGGGACAATATGGGGGAGAGAGAAGGGGGTAAGTATGGGGGAGAGAGAAGTGGGGAGTTATGGGGGAGAGAGATGGGAGGAATGGGGGAGAGAGAAGAGATGAATCGGGGAGAGAAAAGGGGGAGGTATGGGGGGAGAGAGAAGAGATGAACGGGGGAGAGAGAAGGGGGGAGTTATGGGGGAGAGAGATGGGAGGATTGGGGGACAGAGAGGGGAGGAATGGGGGAGAGAGGGGAGGGGGAGGGGGGAGGTATGGGAGAGGAGGAGGGTAAAGAGGGGGGTCATTAGTTGGTTAACCGTAGAGCGGATCGTGGGACCATTAGAGCCTCAGTTCCAGGGTTTCAGGGGCAGTTGGAGCGACGGATTGCAGAAAAACTAAACATATTTTCCAGCTCTGCAATTTAAAGGATTCTTCTTTTAAACTATCCAGGTAAGCTTTCAGCAATGTATTATGAAATAGGTCTGTATATTATCACATACAGCAAGTAAAATTGCAAAACAAATTGCTTATTCTAAAAATCAGATTAACTTTTCATTTTTTCAACCTAAAAATGAAGTGGAAAACAGCAGATGTATTTTTAACTTGAAGTGAAAAGTATGAAAGATTTGTGAAAAAATGTGTTCGAAAGAGGTCAAGAAAGAAAGAAAGAAAGAAAGAAATACATCGATAGGATCATCCTTGAATTATAAAACATTTCATATTAAGCAGTCCGTTTCATGGCATTGTGGAGTGTTTCAGGATGTTGTGAATAAGTGTGATAAAACTGCATATAAATAATTGAAGTATGTTTGGTGAAACGTGTCCTCTAAACAGGACGATGGGTCCGGAGGTCCCAGCATCTTCTGGCCGCCACGATTACCGCTTGACGTGAAAAGGAAAGAATTCCCACCGCCTGCTTCGCCGCAGCCCGACAGCGCCATCCCGTGGATTTACTGTGGAACTGCGGTTAGGGGTGGCCCGTTGCCATGGCGGATCCAGTACTTTCTGATTTAATAGCAAAACATTACAATTACACCGGCAAATACCGCAAAGTAGAGCCTGACTCCAGAATAAAGGCCGACTCTGTGGTGTTCATCATTGTCTGCTGTTTTATAATCATGGAGAACATTTTGGTTCTGCTCACTATCTGGAGGACCAAGAAGTTCCACAAGCCCATGTATTATTTCATTGGAAACTTGGCCCTGTCCGACCTGCTGGCCGGGCTGGTGTACACGGCCAACATTCTGCTGTCAGGAGCCAACACGTACAAGCTGAGTCCCACCCAGTGGTTCTTCAGGGAGGGGAGCATGTTTGTGGCTTTGGCCGCCTCGGTCTTCAGCCTCCTGGCCATCGCCATCGAGCGTCACCTGACCATGCTGAAGATGAAGCTGCACAACAACGGCAAGACGTGCCGCGTGTTCCTGCTCATCAGCGCCGTGTGGATGGTGGCGGGCGTGCTCGGTGGCCTGCCGGTCATGGGCTGGAACTGCATCAGCCGCATGGACAACTGCTCCACCGTGCTGCCCCTCTACCACAAGACCTACATCCTCTTCTGCACCAGCGTGTTCAGCATCATCCTCATGGCCATCGTGGTGCTGTACGCGCGGATCTACGCCCTGGTCCGAACCCGCAGCCGCAAGCTGGTGTTCCGCAAGGCCCCCAACGGCCGAGGGAACAGTGGCGGCGGCGGCGCCAACAGCAAGAGCTCAGAGAAGTCCATGGCGCTGCTGAAGACCGTCATCATCGTGCTGAGCTGCTTCATCGCCTGCTGGGCACCGCTCTTCGTGTTGCTGCTGCTGGACGTGGCTTGCGAGACCAAGAGCTGCCTGATCCTCTACAAGGCCGAGTGGTTCCTGTCGCTGGCGGTGCTCAACTCGGCGATGAACCCCCTCATCTACACGCTGACCAGCAAGGAGATGCGCAAGGCCTTCCTGAACACCCTGCTGTGCTCCACCGCCTGCCTGCGGCCAGCCGGCAAGGTGGCTCGGCCAATCATGGAGGCGGAGTTCAGCCGCAGCAAGTCGGACAACTCCTCCCACCCCAATAAGGACGAGACGGAGTACTCCCCGAGGGCCACGGCGGTGTCGTCGGGGAACAACACAACTGCCTCCTAGAGAAACCTTCAGGACATAACGTGGCCTCGCGCTGCAGACCTGTAGTCCAGAGACAGGGAGCCTACTCCAGCAGCACTGCTTGTGTGTGTGTGTGTGTGTGTGTGTGTGTGTGTGTGTGTGTGTGTGTGTGTGTGGCGTGTGCGTGTGTGTGTGATCTGACTGGTTCTGACTAGTTATAACTAGTTTTGACTAGTTTTAAGTGGTTCTGACTAGTAAGTTGTGACTAGTTATAACTGGTTCTGCCTAGTTATTGCTGGTTCTGACTAGTTATCACTTGTTCTCACTAGTTATAACTGGTTCTGACTAATTGTCACTGGCTCTCACTAGTTATCACTGGTTCCAACTAGTTAGAACTGGTTCTGACTCGTTAGTTCTGACTTGTTATCACTGGTTCTGACTAGTTATAACTGGTTCCCACTGGTCCTCCCAGTACGTTGCTTTAGGATGAGCCCTATAGTACTTGTTGTCGTGGACATATTTAAGGATCACGCTTAATGACTACCTTTACTCCAGCAACTTAATCTTCCAAGGCAGAATAATAGAATAATGTGGTGCTCTTTGGTTGAGAATGTATTTTGTACTTGTGTGTGTGTGTTTGTGGGTGTGTGTGTGTTGTATCCATCGTAGCTTGGATAATGTATCCGTGACATGAGTAGTCTTGTGCAATTCAACTGGTTCTAAATTGTAGCTTGTGTCCTAGGTGTAGGTATTTTGCTAGCTCTTTACAGACACGTTTTCTTATCTTAGCACTTCTGCCACCAGCTGGCCTAAAGTCAATTTGCACATTGTAACTTTTGAATGTGTTTGTGTGTTTCACTCTTAATAAATATTTGAATGAAATCAAATAGTTTTTTGACGTTAAATGTATTTGCTACCTGGTTTAAACAGAACTCATTTGAGACACAAAACTGACACCTGTTAATTATAGTAACTATAATAATGTTAATAATTAATAATAGATGTATTCATATTAATAATGTAACAACTAATAATAATTAGATATTCATATACACACACACACACATATATACATATATAAACACACACACACACACACACACACACACACCACACACACACACACACACACACAGTAACCTGGGATGTAGGTGTAATAAGCACATATAAATACAATGCATCAAATACATTTAATTTATTACATTATATTTGACATTATGATTGTTATTATGACTGTATGTGCAGATTATTTAATGTATTTAATGCATCTAAACTATCCCCTTCATTAAAACTTTCTATTGGATTACAAAGCCGAGAATAAATCTGCCTGTAGATAGACCCATTTCATACAGTCTATAATAAAATAAACCATAAACTCTATAAACCTATTATACACAGTCTATAATACAACGTTATGCAGTTTATATTAAAGCAGCCGACACACCATTGGCTGTATCAGACAGCAACAGACCAACTTAGAACTACAAACACCACAAAGTGTTGCATTGTGGGAAATGACGTCTTTATTCACGCTGTTGCATTGTCTATCAAGTGTACAAGCGAAGCCACATGGACTACACTTCCCAGGCGAGCTGTTTTCACACTTCCCCTTCTGCCGTGAGGGAAGACAAGAGCAGCAGACCCAAAAAATTAGCCAGAAGTTGAGAGTTTGTGTTCTTCTTCTTCTTCTTCTTCTTCTTCTTCTTTACTATATATTATATATCATATATTATATTAGGCCTCCATGGGTTGACGGCGTCTGTTCAGAAGAAACGGAAGATATCTGCGGTCTTGTCATGGCGGCTTCTGGTGTGAAAGCTATGCGGTACTAGACTGCATAGTCCGGGGTGTCGGCCCAGCCCAGCCCGGGGTGTTGGACCAGCGGTGCCCGGGGTGTTGGACCAGCGGTGACCAGAGTGTCAGACCAGCGGTGCCCGGGGTGTCGGACCAGCGGTGCCCGGGGTGTCAGACCAGCGGTGCCCGGGGTGTTGGACCAGCCCAGTCCGGGGTGTCGGACCAGCGGTGACCAGAGTGTCAGACCAGCGGTGCCCGGGGTGTCGGACCAGCGGTGCCCGGGGTGTCGGACCAGCGGTGCCCGGGGTGTCAGGACCAGCGGTGACCAGAGTGTCAGACCAGCGGTGACCAGAGTGTCAGACCAGCGGTGCCCGGGGTGTCAGACCAGCGGTGACCAGAGTGTCGGACCAGCGGTGCCCGGGGTGTCGGACCAGCGGTGACCAGAGTGTCAGACCAGCGGTGACCAGGGTGTCAGACCAGCGGTGCCCGGGGTGTCAGACCAGCGGTGACCGGGGTGTCGGACCAGCGGTGCCCGGGGTGTCGGACCAGCGGTGACCAGAGTGTCGGACCAGCGGTGACCAGAGTGTCGGACCAGCGGTGACCGGGGTGTCGGGCCAGCCGTGCCCGGGGTGAAGCGGCAGGGGATCGGCTGCAGTAAAACATTCTGTCGGCCCATGTCTTCCATGATGTTTGGTAACAGCGCAACATCGGAGCCTCGTTCTTGACCAGCGGAGTTTGATTGCATTGCGGTAAGTGAAGCAGAGTGTTGTCACTCTGTGTGTGTGTGTGTGTGTGTGTGTGTGTGTGTGTGTGTGTGTGTGTGTCACGGTGATGCTGTGGCGATGTGGTGATGCAGGTACCCGCAGACGTGCCTCAAACGCTGACGCCACCGTTTCTTATCTAACTTGAAGAATAATTGGCTGTGTTTGGCAAGACAATCGGAACAAAGAGAAAGCAGTCAGCTCCGGGACTCTCTGACCCTCTCTCTGACACTCGCATAAACTTCTTCACATCAGACTCTCAAACCTTTTAGGTGAACTTCCAGTTGACCAGAACCAGAACTTTTTAGACACGACAATGTGTTAGTAAATGTTAGCAGTGACGTGTGTGTGTTTCAGGTATGGAGCAGTCCTCCGACAGTGTTCATTTGGACGTCCCAGACTTCAGTAACTCCGTGCTGACCCACCTGAACCGCCTGCGGCTGCAGGGCCGTCTCTGCGACATCGTGGTCAGCGTGGAGGGCCAGGGCTTCCGGGCGCACAAGGTGGTGCTGGCCGCCAGCTCGCCCTACTTCCGCGACCACATGTCGCTGGGCCAGATGAGCACCGTGTCGCTGGGCGTCATCCGGAAGCCGCGGGTGTTCGAGCAGCTCCTCTCCTTCTGCTACACGGGCCGGCTGAGCCTGCAGCTGGCCGACATCATCAGCTACCTGACCGCCGCCAGCTTCCTGCAGATGCAGCACGTCATCGACCGCTGCACCCAGCTGCTGGAGGGCATCCACCTGAAGATCCACCTGGGAGACGGCGGGGCCAGGAGCCTCCGGGGCCTGGGGGAGGGCCTGGGCCTGGAGGAGGAGGGCCTGGAGGAGAAGGACCCCAGGTTGAGGATCGACCAGGAGGGGCAGTGGTACATAGAGAGCAGTGGGGAGCGGCGGGAGGAGGAAGAGGAGGAGGAGGAGGAGGAGGAGGAGGAGGAGGAGGAGCAGGAGCAGACGGGGCGAGAAGGAGAAGGAGGAGGAGGAGTACAGATCAAGACAGAAAGGATGGAGGAGTGGATGGAGGAGGAGGAGGGGGAGGAGGAGGAGGAGGAGGTTCCAGGAGGAGGTGCAGGGGAGGAGGAAGCCACCATGCTGATCGACGCGTCGGGCCGGACTGGTCTGTTGCAGGAGGCCATTGTCTCCGGGCCCTCCACAGCCACAAGCCTGCTGCCCTCCAGCAGCCAGACAGACAGGTGATACCACAGACATGTAGACAGACAGGTGATACCACAGACATACAGACGGACAGGTGATACCACAGACATGCAGACAGACAGGTGATACCACAGACATGCAGACAGAGAGGTGATACCACAGACATACAGACGGACAGGTGATTCCGCAGACATGGAGACAGACAGGTGATACCACAGACATACAGACGGACAGGTGATTCCACAGACATGGAGACAGACAGGTGATACCACAGACATACAGACGGACAGGTGATACCACAGACATGCAGACAGACAGGTGATACCACAGACATGCAGACAGAGAGGTGAATACCACAGACATACCACAGACATGCAGCAGACAGGTGATACCACAGACATACAGACGGACAGGTGATACCACAGACATGCAGACAGACAGACAGGTGATACCACAGACATGCAGACAGAGAGGTGATACCACAGACATACAGACAGACAGATGATACCACAGACATGCAGACAGACAGATGATACCACAGACATGCAGACTGAGAGATGATAACCTGTGCGGACCAGTGAGCTGCACCCTAACTTGCTAGGACCTGTGGGCAGCACCCTAGCCTACTAGGAACAGTGGGCTGCATCCAAACCTGCTTGGGGCTGTGGGCTAACTTCAGACAGGCAGCGAGTGAGAATGCTACATGCACCATGGTATTCACACACAGGAGAATGTTTTGGATGGACATTCGCAAGCCTGTCCTCTCATTGGCTATCACTCTAAAAAATTTGACTGGGGCTAAACTTTGGCAGAGCAGTGAACATCCAGAATTATCACAGCTGAACACTGTCTGCTGTCCCTGGTGCCACGTAGCGGCTCCCCATAGGGAATGTATTGAAACATATAGACGACAACATAGGCTATGTTATTAGACCACAACGTAGACCATAATGTAGACCATAATGTAGACCACAACCTAAATCATAACGTAGACCAACACATAGACCATTACCTCGACCACAACATGGACTAGAACAGCCACCGTTCGCAGGTCATTTAAATGAGGGTCAGGGCGATTTCCATCTTAAAATGAAAACTTTAAGCTTGCACTATTTGTTGTGTTCTTGGACACACAAATGGTCTGACTGGAGAAATATATTGGCCTGACTAAAGCCTGGAACACGATTAGCTCACGTGATTCATATGGAATGCAGACGTTACCTTATTACTCCAGTAAATAGACCTTAGTTATGACCTGAGCCTTCTAAACCGAGTCAGCCAGGCGACTTTATAGACTTTCTGAGATTTCCCAAACTGGATCTGCTGTATTTGGCCCAAATATGCACACATTTGCTGAACTCAAGATATTCACTGACATGGATGACAGGATGCCAACAGCATTGTTGAAAACTTGATTCTGATTGGTCAATAACATTGTGTGTTGTACATTATGTACATAATGTGCCATGTGGGGGGTGCAGCACACATTACTTGCAACAGGACAGCCCAGAGCAGTTTATTACACTTATACCACAGTTACCAACAATGAATAGATATGATTTACTTTCACCTATATTGTTGTATATATTGTTTTTATTTCATCACACAATCAGCTGAAATTTAAATATTCTTCCACGGTTCTTTGAGCATATTGTTTCTGTTTTGTCAGAGGCAGAGAATATAACATCTAATCCCAGTTGGTAACTGTGGTATAAGCGGAAGAAACCACTCCGGTCTGTCTCGTTAGAAGTAATGTGCTCATCTGTGCAACATCCCCCTCTTGTGGTTTATTCCTTACATATAGCAGTAGGGTCTCTGTGTTGCAGGTGCAGTCCTACAGACAGTGTGGTGATCCTCGCGGAGCACCAGAGAGCCAAAAGTGAATCTCCAGGAAGAGACGATGCCCAGCAGCCCAGCTCTCAGGTACAGTAGAGGCCCACTGGTATGATAGAGGCCCCCAGTTATAATTGAGGCCCCCAGGTAAGATAGAGGCCCCACAGGTATGATAGTGGCCTCTAGGCGCTAGCCGAGATAGCTAGTCCTGGTAGTGATAGGCAAAAAAGGCTAGCCTAGTTTGCCAGTCCTATTAGTGATAGGCTGCCAACGTGATTGAGGCATTTTTCTTCCTGTCTGGTTGCTAGGGGGAGGAGCCTGCTGCCTTGGACATGGGAGGATACGAGGAGTACCTGAGAGAACAGGTAGGCGACCGCTGGTTCCGCTACAATCCCAGGCTCACCTGCATCTACTGCTGCAAGTCCTTCAACCAGAAGGGCAGCCTGGACCGACACATGAGGTTGCACATGGGAATCACACCCTTCGGCTGCCGCATCTGTGGGAAGAAATACACCCGCAAAGACCAGCTGGAGTACCACATCCGCAAGCACACCGGGAACAAGCCCTTCCACTGTCACCTCTGTGGGAAGAGCTATCCTTTCCAGGCCATTCTTAACCAACACTTCCGGAAGAACCATCCAGGTTGTACGCCCCAAGAAGTAGCTCAGAGCGCCTCCCCCGAGACCACCACAGCTTCCTCCTCCAGAGCAGGCCAGAACCATGACTCCTCCCCCGGACAGGACCACCACGATGGGGGAGGGATTGAAGGGCCTCAGGCCTCAGTGTCAACCACAGGTCCAGACTGACCTCCACCAGGAGGACCTCTACCAGACTCACCTCCACCAGGAGGACCTCTACCAGATGAGACCTGCACCTGGAGGACCTCCACCAGGAGGACCTCCACTAGACGAGACCTCCACCAGACTGCCCTTCACCAGGAGGACTTCCGCCAGACTGACCTCCACCACACTGACCTCCACCAGAATGGCCTCCACCAGGAGGACCTCAGCTAGATGAAACCTTCACCAGGAGGACCTCCACCTGGTGAGACCTCCACCATGAGGACCTCCACCTGACTGACCTCCACCAGGAGAACTGACCAGGAGGACCTCCACCAACTCCCTAAAGGACTGTAGCCAGGGGCAACAAAAACCCTCTTCTAAACCCTAATTTAGACACACTCCACAAACAGTGAATAGAATAAATACAGTTAGTGAGTACAGGAATACTAGTTCGTGAGTACAGGAATACGTTTTATTTCTTTAAACCATATCTACCTTCACAAAGAGCACTTTTCCGTGGACACCAACATTAAATACTGTGATTATTATGGTCTGTCAGTTGAATAGGGCCAGAGATATACTTGTTTGTTTAACCATGCGTTCACTTGGACAACCGGCAGCAACTTGTAGGCTGATCTATCCACCATACATCTGGGTGGACACTCCCACTTGTGATGTCAAGTGGGGCCATTCCAACCAGTTTAACTGCTTGGAATGTCTAATCACGCTCACACCTGGTGGTATAATAGGAGTCCATTAATTTCGGAGGGAGCGTTGGAGATTGCCGGGATACACAAGGCATCCATCGTGTACACGTGAACGTGGACGTGTAGTTAAAAGCAAGTACAGCTCCAACCTTGTACAGCTAATGCTGAGCTACAGCCAACAAACACTAGATGCTACAGTACTACAGCAAATGCTAACCCTAATATACACTATAACTATCAACACCCTGCAGAGACATGGTGTTGTCAGTGAACTAGCCCTAACCTGATGAGCTAGCAGTAGCAACACACTCCGCCTTTCTTTCTTTTCTTGTTGTCATTTTAATATTTTTATAGTTACTGCTCGTCCACTCGTAATGCTACATGCGGCTTTGACACAATCTGGTGAAGAATCCTTTCGCGAGTTTAATCCTCACTCACAAGTTAGATTCAGTTCTGACCTTTGCGATGTTATAGAAACAAATTAAGACTTTGTCAGAAATATCTTAAGGAACCTTTTTGTTTCAGTTGTATAAGGTGGGGTCATATTTTAGCTAAGGTTTAATAGTTAAGTGAATTTCATTTTGTGCTTTTCTCCGGATACAATAACTTAAGATACGCCGAAAACCTCAGATAAGCTACAGCTCTGTTACCTCTCAGATCCCCATGCAGAACAGACCAATCACAAGGCAGCACACACACCGTCTAGCTGGGGAACCAATCACAACACAGTACACACACGCTACCTGGAGAACAGACCAATCACAACACAGTACACACAGAACAGACCAATCACAACACAGTACACACAGGCTACCTGGAGATCAGAACAATCACGTGACCTTTCATCTCTATGGAATGAACTATTTGGAGTATTTTGTATTTAAGGTAAGGTGAGTGAAGGTGGATTTTGCCGGTAAGGTGGTGTTTTATGCAATTGAAGCCAGAGATCATCTGGCTGGATGATGCACCTCGTCACCTCTTTAGACTAAACCACAAACTATCAGGTAGGGAGACAATCAACTCTCCGTTTTGCTCGCTCCTTTTAGCATAATAATGCTACCTAGCACAAGGCTAACAGCTAACCTCAGTAGGGAGCAGCTCCGAGCGGATAACCTCTCAATGGCTCCAGACATCCAGACCACACCCTGCACAATCTCAAGGAACTAAAGACTGAACTCTACTCAGCACCCCCCTCATCACTTGTTGCAGTGGACTATCAGAGAGCAGGACGTTTTAAGGGACATCATATTCTCCGTGGACAAGACAAGATCTCTGCTAACTTTGGATGTTGCATGTCCCCAACTTCTGAAGGAATCAAGTAGTAGAAATCAGAGATAGCTCTCACAACGTCTTCAGTAGGTTTAGGGTCTTCAGAGTTAGGGTCTTCATGAGGGTCTTCAGGGTTAGGGTCTTCGTTTGGGTCTTCAGGATTAGGGTCTTCATTAGGGTTTTCAGGGTTTGGGTGTTCATTGGCTGTTTTATGTTAAACAAGGATTCAGTTGTGCTGTAAAATGCCAAATGATTATTTAGATAAATTATGTTTATATTATTTTGTCAGTTTGTTTGATTTGCCACGCAGCAAGTGTGGCTTTAATATTTCTTACGTTGCTTTTGCGCTCTCTCTCTCTCGATATATATGAAAGTTTTTTTTATAAATACCCCATAACCTTGAACACAACATGCCTACTTAAATATTAAATACAAATATTTACTTTCGGAAGAATATATCGTAATATACTTAAAGAGCAGAGATTTTCCACAAGTGGTACTTAAAACTATAGTAGACTAGTGGCACCTTAAAAGCTTCTCGGTGGGTTTGGGTTAACCTGGGTTTAGGGTGACCCCTGCCTCACGTCACCTAAGTAGCTTTCACACGAGTCTGAAACGGCTTTCACGCGGCCCCTAAATGTTGTTGCCTGGGTCCTCCTCCTCCGACGATGACCAGGACAGAGGTAGTTGGAAAATGTTGTGTGTGTGATGAATGACGGTGTCTGGGTTATTCCAATGCACCACAGGTGTGCAGCCTCACCCAGCCACAGAGTCTGATCAGACGGACCCAGGCCAGGTGAGGCTGCTTAAACCAGCCACCAACCACACAACCACACACACCCACACACACACTCCACACCTGGGTTTAGGGTTAGCCTGGGTTCCAGGATGCTAAGAGATAGATCACTCCTAGATCACCCCTACATCACTCGTAGATCACTCCTGAAGAAACAATGTTGAGGAAATAAAGCAAAACTTGAGCCAATCAAATTGCTCTGCTGTCATTTTGTGGAACACGCGCACACCTCTTCAAAACGACATCACCTGACTTGTTTGTCCATCTATTACCATTACCTGACTAGTACTGTCCATCTATTACCATCACCTGACTAGTACTGCCCATCTATTACCATCACCTGACCAGTACTGTCCTATTACCATCACCTGACCAGTAGCATACTGTCTATCACCTGACTAGTACTGTCCATCTATTACCATCACCTGACCAGTAATGTCCTATTACCATCACCTGACCAGTAGCATACTGTCTATCACCTGACTAGTACTGTCCATCTATTACCGTACCTAACATGTTGGCACTGGGGTGTTTTCAAACAACAATCAGTGACCATTGTGTCATTACTACTTTAAGGAACACTAAGGTCCCCAAGACGAATTCCAGTTTTTCCACGAAACTTGAGTTTTAAGCATTTCTCTGAACAAGGTATTTATATGTGTGAGTGACTGGTTTTCAATCCTTGGTTTTCATATAACTGGAAATGGTTGTGTTTTTGCCATGTAGGTCACCTGTTTTGTTTTGTTTCATAATCTTAATCCTCCCCTGTGTCATTCTAAATGTTCATGCCATGTGTCTGTATACTTTGTGTTTTTTGGGATTCTCTGCCATCAGGCTTTTCTTGCAAAAGAGATGCCTAACCTCAATGATACTTCCTGAACAATTAAAAGGTTAAAACACACACACACACACACACGCGCTCACACAGTACACACACAGTACACAAAATACACCCAACACCAGCAGCAAACCATATCCCATAATATTTATTTGAGCTTAACAATACAAGAGCAGATTTCACACTGGTTTCCACATGCATGCCTGTGTGTGTGTGTGTATATTAGCAGGGGTTGGCTACGCGGCCAGTGAACACCAGTGTGTTGATGGTTTTCTCTCGGATCAGGACCAGGAACGGTCGGTCCGCTAAGAACACCTCCCGGTCCATGTTGAAGGAGCGGCCGACGGCTATCACCGCCGTGGCTGCCGCTGCCTCACTGCCCTCCTCGTTGACCTGCGGAATGCAACACTCACATCAGTAGCGGCTAACTAGCGCCCAACTGGCAGCTAATCTGCAGCTAACTGGCATCTAACTGGAGGCTCACTAGGAGATAACGACTAGTTAACTGGTGGCTAATAACCAATAGGCTGCCAATGCCAACTAGCCTTTAACTGGGGGCTAATTTGCTATCTGCAAGTTAGCTGGTAATTGGTGGTTAACTAGCAGATAACTACCAGCCAACTCATGGCTAACCAGTGCTAACTGGCAGATAAGTGGGGGATAGCTGGTGGCTAACTCGCAGGTGACTACCAGTTAACTGGTGGCTACTAGAGCTAATAGGTGGAGATAACTGGTGGCCAACAAGCAGATACCAGATAACTCGGGGCTAACTGGCAGCTCTTTATTCAACTGGCAGCTAATTATTACGTAATACTAGCTGCTAGTCCAGTGTATTTATCCTTCACTTTTAAAACAACTGGACTGTGTCTACCTTATATTGTGGTATATTATATTATTAAATTACTTCTTACCTCGAGGAAGGCCTTGTGGAAAGCATCTGAGATGTACAGCTCAGCTTCCTCCTCAAGTATACCTGAAGAAAAGGTATAAAACAAGTATGCAACTCTCAGACATTCACCTGCAATCATATGGCTGATACGGGTGTAGTCTTAGGGTTGCGTAGGTACATTACTAGTTTGAGGGCTGTGTAGGTATGTTGAGGTGTAAATGTCAGGTGTAGTTACCTGGCAAACTGGCCTTTGGGTCGAACAGGTCAATCAGTCCCATGGCCTGTAGCTTTTCCTTCAAACTGAATCCGTCTTCCACACGGAAGCGAGGGATCTGGATGGAGACGGTGGTCTCGTTTAGATTGTCCAGCCACCCAGACAGCTTCTGGAGATCCAGAGTCTCCTCTACCTGAAAGACAGCAAATGTAATGTAGCCCTCCAACTCAACCAACATTTTATTCAAACAAAGAATGAGGACCTAGCCTAAGAAGGTCCAGACCATGACGCCTAACCCAAAGCTCTGATCCCCATTAAAGAACATAGCAGGATTAGTGAGAAGGTTAAGGGTGTGTGTGTGATACTTTAAGCCAGTTCTTCAAACCATTGATCTGCATCCAAAACAGCTTCATACTTTAGTGATGGGAGGCTAGAGGTAAAAGTTGGGGTCAGTCTGGTGGACCAGTTACCTGGGAGAGGGGCGTGCCTCTTGTGGGCAGGATGATGACCATGGTGATGTCATCGCCACGGTACGGCATCTCCAGGACTTGAACATGGTCGTCCTTGAAACGGCCGTACTGGAACTTTCTTTCCTGGAACATCATGGAGACGCTGCAGGTTCGGCTCTCGCTGACAGTGAAGTCAGACTTGAAGACGTTGTCTTTGTCGAACTTACTCTTCCATTGACCCTGCAGAGGACACCATCATATGACATCCCAGGAAGTGAAGCAGGAGAAATCTGAGAAATCTGAAATGAGGTCTCTCATTTTCTAATCTACCTACTCCTCCAGGCATAATTATCATTCCCTAATGCTGACCTTGAAGTAGATGGTGTTGACCAGAACCAGGATGGTGTTGGAGTCTAGAACCCCCTTGGGTATAACGTCCTGGATCCTGTCCTGCGTCTTGTTGGAGATCCACTGGTTGATGGTGAGCCGGGAGTCCTCCGGGTGTTCCTGCAACACACAACCTGCTATTCCACTACGGATCTCTATAGGCTGCCGTCACTCACCTTGGTGTAAAAAAGGTTACCTTGAAGTTGAGGGGCAGCAGCTTGGCTCCATACACCATCTCACTGATGTTCTGGTAGGTCTGGTTGAAGGCCAGCGACTGCTCCCCGAACAGTCTATTGGCGGACACCAGCTCCGTGCTCTCGTCTTTCTTGCGGTACAAGCGACAGTTGAGCTTGGCGAAGAAAAAGTGCACCTGGTCCGACGTCTTCTCCTTGATGGTGCTGAAGCCAAACACCTAGGGATAGAGCGAGAGCTGCCGTTACCGTGGTTACAAGCAGTGAACGTACATCGTGTCAACCCAACCCAACCGTGGTGGTGGTCCCGACGCTTACGTCCATGATCTGCTTCAGAGTTTCGTTGCAGGCCCCAAGCTTGGTCATGGCAAAGGCTGTGGAGATGCTGATGGGAGACATGAAGATGTTGGCGTCGCTGGGCTTGCTCTGGGCCAGCTGCTTGTAGAGGGAGAGGGCAAAGTAGCCGTTGGCCTTCGACAGCTCCCACACACGGGGGTTGGTGGACTCGGGGATCTTCTCGGGCTCTTCCGTCGGGGTGGGGGGCTCGTCCTCCAAGTTGGGGTTGCGGTAGATGCAGCGGGGCTCCAGCGGGAGATCTCGTGGCTTGGCGGAGCAGATATCCACCTCCTGGGAGGCTGCCAGCTGGGACAGCAGAGGCACCACCACCAACACCCACCAGTACATCATCCTGCAAGACATCGGTCATAGCGCAATAAGGTCAGTTTACTCTCCAAAGACATTAAGGTCAGTCAACTGGGAATATAAAGGTGTTTCCAGTTTAAGCAGTCTGCTGTCTGTAGTAGGAGCTATTGCTACAGACATGTCAAAATACCACGAGGGACATAATAAAAGTGCCACCATATTGACACCACATGTCAATATACTGATTTGCAAACTTGTACATTTCTTACTTGAACACTTTTTTATTTAATTGAACTAATTCATTTTTCTTTTTAATTAACTCATTTGAACCCCTTTCATTTTGCCTTGTCAATACGTTCAATAGTTTAGTTCCAGATGATATTTCGTAAGTCGTCTGGTTGTGTGGACAGAGAAGTACAAAGGGGATCCCGCTATTATTCCTACGAAAGCTTTTAACAAAAAACTTTTAAATCAAGTCTTTAAATCATTCAAACTCTTCATTTGTCCTTGTTAACTTTGTACTACTAGTACTTTGTCATTCTAAAGCTGCTAGTAAAATTAACAAATGGCAAATATTTAACATTATTACACAATGATAAACATAGTTCATTGCCAACACGAGCACAATATACAATTCCAAGTAGGAAGGGTTAGCATCGAAAAGCTGCCGCCCTTACCTGAACATTGTTGCCTGTGGCTGCTAGTGAAGCTTCTAGTAACTGCGACTGGGGCTTGTGGGTCATTGTCCCGTATGACTGTTAACACACAGACCTTTGATATATTGATCTGCACTTAATTCTCTCTCACACACACACACACACACACACACACACACACACACACACACACACACACACACACACACACACACACACACACACACACACACACACACACACACACACACACACACACACTCTCTCTCTCTCTCTCTCTCTCTCTCTCTTATAGTTTAAAAATCATTTATTTAGAAATAAATATCCACCATACAAAATATACACTTTGCATCCATAAAGACAAAATGCAATCTTCCAAAAATAAAACCTGTATCTATTCATTCTACCAGAGGACCGGGCGTCTGTAAATATTGACACCCGGTCCATAGGAGCACAGCATAGCATCAACATACAAACACAAAGTTAAGATACTAAACCAAGGACCTGTCCTTAAAACATGACACTAGTTGACTCTGGGTTAGTGGTTAAGGGTGGTACTAGTTGTCCTGGTTAGGTCACTTGGTTGGTTAAGGGTCAGATTAGCTGAGTAAGGGTTCCTTAGGTATGGGTTATATGAGTTGGTGGGGGGTTAAGACTAGTTAGATAATGGTCAGACTAGTTAGGTAAGGATGAGTTGGGTGTGGGTTAGACTAGTTGGTTAAGGGCCAGACTAGTCGAGCTAGGGTCGGGTTAGGTTAGTTGGTTAAGGGACAGACTAGTTGGGCTAGGGTTGGGTGAGGTTAGTTTGGTAAGGGTCAAACTAGTTGAGCTAGAAGAGTTTTGGCAGCTGTCTGAGTCTGCCAACGTCCAGAAAGTTTCCAACAGAGCCTGCAGCCAGGGAGGACCTCTGCTGGACCGGCCGGTTCTCCTTGTTGTGGTTCTTGTCATGGTTCTCCTTGTCATGATTCTCCTTGTTATCGTTCTCCTTGTTATGGTTCCTGCTGGATTGGGCCAGAAGACGAAGCTTGGGCTGCAGGTCACGGATCAGCTGGCTCTGGGGGAGACTGGACTCTGTCTTGAGTGTGCTCCAGGGGAGGCCCTCCTCCTCCTCCTCCTGTTCCTCCTGTTCCTCCTCCTCCTCCTCCTCCTCCTCTATCAGGCCGTACCTCCTCATGTAGCCTCGAGTGGCCAGGGACATGTTGCTGGGGGAGAGGAAGTTCCTTTCTGGAGAGCCCAGGGCAGCTTTACTGCTCCGGCTGCCCACGGACAGCCTGGACAGCTGGCTGTCGCTGAGGTAGCGCAGGGCGATGGCATTGGCCTCCAGGCTGAGGTCTACAGACCCCCCAGGGAGCAGGTGGTCTCTGGGAGTGTTGGCCAGGCTGAGGTCTACAGGCAGCAGGGGGTGTCTGGGGGTCTGACTCTGGGTCAGGTTCAGGTCTACAGACACCCCAGGGCACAGGGGGTGTCTGGTGGTCTGGGCCGGGCTGAGATCTCCAGGCAGAAGGGAGTGTCTGGTGGTCTGGGCCAGGCTGAGGTTTCCAGGCAGCAGGGGGTGTCTGGGGGTCTGGGCCAGGCTGGGAGACAGCACAGGGTTGTTGCAGGTTACAGGACTGCAGATCACATAAATGACAGGTCAACCATTGCAGCCACAGAATGACACTCCCAACACTTCAGTGGTTTAAAAATGCATCGACAACACATCCTTCCTGCTTTTACGATACTAATACTAATCTCCAGTATGTAGGTAGACTGATCTACAGTATGTAGACTGGTCTCCAGTATCTAAAAGAGTAGGTAGGTGTACCTGGCTTCTTGGCCAGTGCTAGGGTCCGGTCCGGGGTCCAGACTGACCCCCAGCTGCTCCTCGTCACCCACAGACACATCCTGCCTCCTGTAGGAGCGGCCGTGGACTTTCTGTTTCCTGTAGGAGCGGGCGTGGTCCGCGTAGGATGATGACGATGATGAAGATGACGACGATGAAGAATGGGCAGGGGTTTCCTGGTTGTTCAGCGTGGCTTGAAGTCGATTGCTCACCTGTAGCTGAAAGTGGAGGGTGGGGTTAGAGAGTCCTACTGTAGGGTGGGGTTAGCGTCTCACTGTAGGGTGGAGTTAGTCCTACTGTTAGGTGGGGTTAGAGAGTCCTACCTGTAGGGCGGGGAGGACGTCCTGAGGGTCTGGTTGAGTGGCGCTGGTATTAAAGAACATACTGGCACTCTCTCCAAGGACGGGGCTCTCAACACCACTAGTGTGTAGCTCCTGAGTGCTAACAACAAAATCAGTGTTAGCATCCAGCAGCAGTTTTCATACCAATATACTAATCTACTGTGAGCATCGGTGGTGCTCATCAGTGTTAATTTTGGCAGCTATTTTAGATTTAGTCTTAGTCTTAGTCTTTAGACGAAATGCATATTAGTTTTAGTCACATTTAGTCATTTTTATCCTTCTTAGTTTTAGTCTAGTTTTCGTCGACGAAAACTCATAAAATTTTAGTCTAGTTTTCGTCGACGAAAACTCATAACATTTTAGTCTAGTTTTAGTCACATTTAAAAAATAAGATGAGCGGAACTGCTGTGAACAACAGACCGGGTATCCTTCTAATGATGTATTGTATAGATCGACATACTGCGCGAAGCAGCGCGATGCATTCATCTGATTGATAGAAACCCGACAATGCGCGCCTGCCCCCCCCCAATAAGACGGACTGTAGTCACGCTGATCAGCTCATTGCTGGTGATCTTGATCAAAACGTCTTTCTACGCTCATTCAACTAAAGTTGAACAGGACCAGGCGCTTCTGCGTCTTAATAAGGTCTAGCAACCACCGCCAGAATGTCGCATTTTCTTCACGTTCTCCCGTCTATGATGATCCATCAAAGTTATTCATTATTTCATTCAATGAATAATTTCGCTTAAAATCTCTTACGATATGTGTGTGTGTGTGTGTGTTGTCTCTGACAGGACTTTGACAGCTGTCACTAGGCTAGCTAAGTCACGGGAATGGCGCGCTGTGATTGGCCGAGCGGATATATCTGAGTCTGCTGAAAATCTGCCGTGGCGTTTATCACAGTTTGGAAAGAAAGGGAATAATATAATAATATAATAATATAATAATATAATGCAGAGAAACTAGCCGGTTGTCGCGTTTTGCGGAAACGATTATTATTATTATTTTTAAATGGCGCTTATCGCGTTTTGAAATCAAACTCTTTAATAATTCATTCAATTTTGAATGTCCGTTAGTCCACCACTAACATTTTCGTCTCGTCTCGTCAACGAAAGTAAAATAGATTTAGTCACAGTTTTTATTTTCAAAGATCCGTTTTCGTCACGTCAACGTCACGTCTTAGTCATGGGAAAAAGGTCGTTAACGCATATTTTTCGTCAAATATTTCGAAATTAACACTGGTGCTCATGCTATAATAAGCTAACCTGGTGTTAAGAGGAGAGGAAGGCTGGTCCTCTCTGCCATCTCTGCCCAGCGTGGTGGGGGGGCTAAGTGTAGACCTCCAGCACAGACTGGCACCTGAACAAACATGGTTGACGTTAAGGGAGAGGTTCAAGGGCTAAGGAGAGGGTTTAGGAGAGAGTTACGGGTTAAGGAGAGGGTTATGCATTAAGGAGGGTCAAGGGTTAAGGAGAGGGTTAAGAGTAAAGGGTAAAGGAGAAGGTCAAGGGTAAAGGAGAGGGCCAAGGGTTAAGGAAAGAGTCAAGAGTTAAGGAAAGAATAATGGGTTAAGGAAAGAGTAATTGGTAAAGGGAGAGAGTCAAGGGTTAAGGAAAGAGTCATGGGTTAAGGAGAGTCATGGGTTAAGGAGAGTCAAGGGTTAATGAGAGTGTCAAGGGTTAAGGAAAGTATGAGGGTTAAGGAGAGGGTCAAGAGGTAAGGAGAGAGTCAAGGGTTAAGGAGAGAGTTAGGGTTAAGGAGAGAGTTAGGGTTAAGCAGAGGGTCAAGGATTAAGGAGAGGGTCAAGGGTTAAGGAGAGGGTCAAGGGTTCTTACCTGTTTCAACTGCAACACTGGCAGTGGTGGGACGCGGTTTGGTGGGGCTGGACAGATGGCCGTTCGTTTGTCTGCTCAATGTCTGTCCGTCTGTCTGAACGTGGACAGCCTGCGGTCTGACCTGGGTTTCCAACAACATCTGGATCTACAAAGACATTGGGTCAAAACATCAGCTCTCACAACCTCTGTGTTGCCAAAATCAGCATTCATGCCCCCGATGAGCCTGTTGGACATCCCGCAGAGCGCCCTGTAGATACCTGCGCCTGGAGCAGTCGTAGCTGGCGTTCCTGGGCCATCAGTATCTGGTAGGCATCAGAGGGCAGGGCTCCGGCCCCTCCCTCCGTCCACGGCAGCGGGCCCGGCTGGAGGCAGGAGCAGGGCCGGGGGGGTGACCGACTGGTGGGCTGGAGGGCTCCCGGGTGAGCGTGGGGAGACGACTGGGTACAGCTGCTGCTGTGCCGGGGAGCAGTGGAGGTGCATTCGGGACTGGGTTGGGCGGAGGGGAGGATGAGGGTGGGTGGCGTGTGGCCGGTCCAGAAGCCTCCACACAAGGACTGGCCGAGAGGGGCGGACGGGGTGGAGTGGAGGTATCGGTGGCCCGCCAGACTGGGCTCGTTCTGGGGGGCGTGGCTACTCGTGGAGGAGGTGCTGGGCTGGGGGGCGTGGCTGCCCCTGGAGGAGGTGGAGGGCTGGGGGGAGAGGCTACTCCTGCAGGAGGTGCAGGGCTGGGGGGCGTGGCTACCCCTGAAGGAGGTGCAGAGCTTGGGGGTGTGGCTACTCCTGGAGGATGTGCAGGGCTGGGGGGTGGGAGGGAGGTGTGAGGGGGGGAGGGAGGAGTCCAGTAGCAGAGAGAGCTCCGGGACGGATGGCTGAACTCTTCTCATCTGGACAACACAACGGACAGAGCACGTGTTACCACGGTTACCAACCGATGCTTCTGACAGCCAGATAATACGTCCATGAGAACGATTTGATAGGATTTATGTTTTTCCCGACCAACTTTTCGGACCAATTACGACGATGTGTTTGCTCACACGTGGCACACATTTTGGTCCGCACTGGAATATCGAATTGCATGTAACAAATGGGCAGCTGGCTCGGACCATACCAAATCAACTAAACTATAGGTGTGCAAAGTGCACGTTGTGAAGTAGATATGATGTAGAAGGTGTTAATAGGATAATAAGAGGGTATAAACCTGCTGGGTGGGGGTGTGGGGGTTGGGAGATGGCCGAGGAGAGAGGTCTTCATCTTCGACACCTGAGTCCTGATCCACCGTGACCCCTAGGTGGCTGGAGAGAGAGAGAGGGAGACCTTTCAGACCTCGGCCACCAGGTGGTAGAACACACACACACACACACACACACACACACACACAGCGAAAGACAGCAGACTCTTTGGACCAGTACAACGACTGAATCCACCAGTCCCAGTGGAACCTGCTTTGGTTAAAACCTGGTGATACCAGTTCCAGTCACGTCTACCACAGTTTAATTGCGCTCACGTGGACACTACTGTGTGTGGAACCAGTTTGGAGCCGGTTTACCTCGGCACAGGGTTAGCGGCGGCGGGGGTGGGTGCTCCAAGCAGATCCGTCTGCGTGGTTTCATCCACGTTGAGGTCACACCGGAGATAGTGGCCCTCAGCCGGCTCCACATGCTGTACCCACAAATTACAAATGAATGATCAATGAATTATTATTATTTTTTTTTTTCTACAGGCCTTAGTTATTAGGGGCTTTACGATCATTATACCCCCCCCACCCCAGTATTTTATCGTGCAAGATTTTCCCCGACAACCGTTCCGATCTGATGAACTTCACTCTTTCTTGCAATGTTGAGTGGTGGGCGTTGAGTGGAGTGTGGCTCTCGAGAAAGCTGAAAGCAGCAATACCGGAGGGCATGCATGCAGTGATCATAAACCCCAAATAACTACATGAGTTGGTCCATAGAAAAGTTTTTAATCTTAACCACTTAAAGCAACATTTCACCCACTTTGCAGATTTAGCTTAACATCCACATCTCCAACCATCAAATACATGCAAAAAGGGGAATTTCCATAATGTCTGCCGTTTGGATACTCCATTCACTTGCATAGAGCAGATATTATAACAGATTGATTGCGTATTGATGGAGGAACCTTGAAGAGGGTGACGTCCTGGGAGCAGCTGAGCAGCAGGTAGTCCATGTGTCCCAACTGCTTCCCAGCCGGTCGACACTGGTAGAACTGGGCGTGGCTGGAGACCGTGGCGAACACAACCAGGAGGAACCAGCCCTGCTCTGACAACACTCTGCAACACAAACACACTCAGTACACACCCTGCAATACACACACACACACACACACACACACACACACACACACACACACACACACACACACACACACAACACCACAACACACACACACAACACACACACACACACACACACACACACAACACACACACACACACACACACACACACACACACACACACCCTGCAATACACACACTTAGTGCACACCCTACAATACACATTAACACACATTCATGTGGAAAACAACAGCTAGCAGAGCAGGCAGCTAACAGCTAGCGGAGCAGACAGAAAGCTCACCTGTCATGAAGGGAGGAGCTGTGAAAGAAGCGAAGACACCAGGCCCACACCTGGGGGTTGGACGGCTGGACCACTCCACTCACCCACCTGCAACACAAGAGATGCATGGAGCTGCTCCTGTCCAACAGGCACCAGACCACAGACACTAGACAAGAGAACAGACACCAGACCGGACAACAGACAACACACTAGAGGGCAGATCACACAACCGACCCATCACCAGACACCAGGCTAGACAACAGACACCAGACCAGAGAACAGACCACAAAAGACACCATATAACAGACCAGATCACAGACACCAGACCAGACCTGACAACAGACAAGACACCAGACAACAGAATACAGACTCAACTACAGACAACAGAATACAGACCAGAGGGGAAGAACTTACACTCCCACTAAGGGCAGACTGCGGGCCTTGGGGTCCGACTCCAGCAGCAGCAGAAGTTTACGGGTCTGGTCCATGGTCAGGAACCTGGTGACAGCAGTGAACATCACAACACTTTACAAATGTATACACTATAGAGTACAGGGGCCCCGGAACTATGGTGTCCAGGGGGCCATACACTATATAGTACAGGGGCCCCGGAACTAGGCTGGGGGGGGGGCATACACTATATAGTACAGGGGCCCCGGAACTAGGCGGGGGGGGGGGGGGGCATACACTAGTACAGGGACATGTGAACTAGGGGGTCCAGGGGGCCATACACTATATAGTACAGGGGACTCATAACTAGGGGGGGGCAAACAAGCACTATATAGTACAGGGGCCCCAGAAGTAGGGGGGCCATACACTACAAAGTACAGGCAGGGGCCCCGGAACTAGGGGGGGCCAGACAGTATACTATACTATTACTATTACTAGTCTACTGTATGTTTGGTCCATTTAGGTGCAGTAAAAGGGAAGCGAGACAAAGGGTGACGTGGTGGCTCACCCTCGCTGGTGCTTGAGGCTGCGTTGCGGGGAGTCTCGGCTGGAGAGGCTGCGGGCCAGGGCGGTGGGGATGATGGGGAGGGGTCTGACGCCCACCACATCAAAGCCGCTGGCACAGCTAGCTGCTGACCAGCGTAGCGAGAAGCCCAGCTGGTCTCCCTGCTGGGAACAGATGACCTGACCTCTGACCCCCAGGAGCTGGGACAGATCCACTGCCTCGCCGCCACTGCAGGCCTGCTGCAGGGCCTGGAGACACAGACACAGACACACACCTCTATTTAGACACGAAAGGCAAACATGGTCTCACTGAAATACAGACAACTTTGTAAATAAACAAGTCACTAGAACGTGAACCTCACAGAGCCAGTTCCCCTCACGTACCTTGAAGGTGATGCTGAGGTCTGACTGCCGGAGCACAGGGTTAGGGTCTGAGTCCCCGTGGAGGACAAACTCTACAGGGACCACCACGTCCCCCGGGAGCAGGAGAGAGGGAACCCTCTTCTCGGATTGAGCCCGACCCGGGTCGAAGCGGTCCAGGGTAAGCGTAACCCCCTCTTCATCTGGAGAACAAGACATGAAGGACCAATAGTACTCCTATCTCTTCAGAATAAGGATGTAAATGGTAAATGGGTTACATTTATATAGCACTTTTATCCAAAGTGCTTTACAGTTGCCTCACATTCACCCATTCATACACCGACGGCGGTGTCAACCATGCAAGGTAACAACCAACACGTCAGGAGCAGTTAGGGTTAGGTGGTGTCTTGCTCAGGGACACCTCCACACTTAGCTAGGCAGAGCCTGGGGATCGAACAAGCAACCTTCTGGTTGCCAGACAACCACTCCTCCTGAGCTACTGCCGCCCCGGATGTGCCTGCTATCAAACTCTAGATTATCAATCAAAAGTCAACAGGGCATTTAACTTCATATTTGTTTTTGGACCAATCATGTTGCTGGAGGTGGGGCTCTGACGTGGCTAACAGAAAACACAAACTCGGCCAGCAGTAGTAAACAGTCCAAAGAAGTGTCTGAGTGTGAAAGGTTTCAAATGAACTTCTTCTCCTGCACAACCACAGCTTCTCACCTTCGTCCACGCTGACTGAGCCCAGCAGGAAGCAGCAGCAGCTGGGGGTGTTCCTCTGCTGGGCGTGCCGGTGGGCCAGGCGGAGAGCCTTCTCCAACACACGCAGGTGGGGGTTCCTGTTGGAGCAGAGATGGAGAATACCATACTTTAATCTAGTCTGGTCGAGATGATGACAACTACCATCTAAAATGTAGGGTTAGATGGTAGGACTAGGGTTAGATGGTAGGGTTAGATGATAGGTGTTTGAGTTGGATGTTAGGATTAGTTGATAGGGATACTTTAATCTAGTCTGGTCGAGATGATGACAAATATTGTTAATCTGATTCAATAGATTATGAAGATCATGTTAATCTAATCTGACAGATATGACACCAGAGATGTTACTCTAATCTGATAGAGAATGTTACTCTTGTCTGACAGAGATGATGAATAATGTTAATATGATTTAATCGGAAAGCAATGCATAACATTAATTAATTAAACAGGTGGGTATATCTGGTTACCTGTGTACAAACAAAACACCTGCTAGCAGCTAATGGCAGATAGATGTGACCATTTGGAAGGTACAAAAATAAATCCAGGGTTGCAGATGTAGTAGAGGTATAGTAGATGTACCTGTAGTAGAGGTATAGTAGATGTGCCTGTAGTAGATGTATAGTAGATAGATGTACCTATAGTAGATGTACCTGTAGTAGATGTATAGTAGATAGATGTTTAGCAGATGTACCTGTAGTAGATATATAGTAGATGTACCTGTAGTAGATGTATAGTAGATTAGATGTATCTGTAGTAGATAAATAGCAGATGTACCTGTAGTAGATGTATAGTAGATGTACCTGTAGTAGATGTATAGTAGATATATGTATCTGTAGTAGATAAATAGCAGATGTACCTGTAGTAGATGTATAGTAGATGTACCTGTAGTAGATGTATAGTAGATAGATGTATCTGTAGTAGATAAATAGCAGATGTACCTGGAGTAGATGTATAGTAGATATATAGCAGATGTACCTGTAGTAGATATATAGTAGATAGATGTATAGCAGATGTACCTGTAGTAGATATATAGTAGATGTACCTGTAGTAGATATATAGTAGATGTACCTGTAGTAGATGTATAGTAGATAGATGTACCTGTAGTAGCAGAGGTGTAGACCCACCACGTCCCCAGTTGGACTCGGGTCCCAAAGGGAAGACTTGGACTTGGGGAAGGTCAAGGCAGAAAGCCCCTGATTGTTCCCCCCAGACGCCCTTCTGAGTATCACAGTACATATCACAATTTAACAACATAATAAATAATACTAAAAATCCCCACGTATACTACTACTGCTACTACCTATTGGGAGGTGTGTGGTTTAGATCACCGACCTGATCATTCTCGGGTTGTCTGCAGTCAAGACAAGCGGTGCTAATGCTCGCAGATTCACTTTATAGCTCATTTTCTATCCGCGGTGGCACTAGTTTGAAGTTAAAACATCCCGGCTGTTACCATGCATGTATGTATGTATTATATATGTACATGTATATGTTCCATGTATGAATACAACACACGTAATTAATAGTTTTAAATGAGTTAATCTTAATCCCGGAACAACGCGCAGCTTCAAACGCGCGTTGAATTGGCGCTGTTTCTACGGTCAGTCGCGGGGTAAGAGGCTCGACCAATCAGAAGCCGTGGCTCGGGGGGGATTCTGACCAATGGCCTGGCTTTGTGTGGTCACGTGGACGTATAAATGCGTCCCTGCCCAACGCCCTGCTGCTGCTGACGTTTCAGTACAAGCAGCAATATAATTAAAAAAACTATTAGTTTAGTTTTAATCACACGAATTTCTCCTATATATATATATATATATATATATGTATATATATAAATGTATTATATGCGTCAACATGAGCACAGATAAATAGTTCACACTACTTTATTAGTTACTTTTCTCTCCGCCCTCCTAGCGTGTCAATCAATGTATTTAGTCATTTATTTAGTAATTCATTTTTGTTTCTTTCTGGTTTGTTATGGGGATTATTTTATAAACACGCTATCTATCTGCCCTTTGATTGACTTATATATAGACCGTCTCCGGCTTATGAATATGTTGTCTGTTCTCTGATTGGCCCATGAACACGCTCTCTGCTGGCCGATTGGCTTACGGATATGTTATCTGTTGTCCGATTGGCGGAACGAACATGCCCTTTTCTGGACTTCCGCCCTGTAGAGAAAGTCAGTAAGTAAGTAAGTAAGGGGCGTGGTCTGGGAGTCATCAGTCAGACACAAAGTTTTTTCCATCATGGCGACCTCACAATGTGCAGGAACTAAAGCAGTTCTAAAAGAACCACCAGTAACAGAGCGACCAGTAACAGAGCGACCAGTAACACACCAGGGCTTCAACGGTGACAAGTACTCTGTGCTGGTCGTGGTGGGTGAATATAGTCAGAGTGGCATCACCGACCTCGTTGTTTCAGAAATAGAGAGAGGTAAGTCACATACATTGTGGTTATAGTAAGTCTACCAAGTGTTAAAACGTTGTTATTACATCAGAGCAAAATTATTGCATTATTATTACTACTGTAGGCTATTACATTATTATTACTACTACTACTACTACTACTGTAGAGTATAACTTTGTTACTGTATTACTGTAGACTATAACATGATAACTGCTAGGCTCTGATATTATTGTTATTACTGTCGGCTATAATCTTATAATTAACATCATTATGATAGGATTATTATGCTGTAGTCCTATATACCATGATTGTTACTGTATTTAGGTATGAATAGAGATTCTTGAACAGCAGTAACTTGACAGAAAGTTACTAGTACAGTACTACTATTGCCCACTATTACATCATTTTTACATGTTTACTTTGTCTTTAAGGATCAGGTGGGGGTAAGAACATTTTCCCCAAGGATGCCTACAGACCGACTACAGATATTTAGGGATTGGAACCGAGAAACGTGTGGCTGGAAGTGAAACACTCTAACTAACCACTGGCTGTCCTGCCTAGTGAGCTGGAGTCAGCCTAGAGCTCCACCCATTGGTTGTTCATTAGGGCAGAAGGAACTAAATATTACACTTGGCTTTATGGGACAGAGTTAAATGTTAGATTTGAGGGTTAGATTATATGGATATTATTAGATGTTTGAGTTGGATGTTAGGGTTAGATGGTAGGACTAGGGTTAGATGGTAGGGTTAGATGATAGGTGTTTGAGTTGGATGTTAGGATTAGTTGATAGGGATATGATTAGATGTTATGGATAGGGTTAGATGTTACAGATAGGGTTAGAGGTTAGATGATAGGGTTAGATGTTAGGGACAGGATTAGAGGTTAGATATTAGGATTGGATGTTAGGGTGAGAGGTTAGCTAGTCTGGTGCAATACTTCCTCCCTCCCTAGTCTGCTGCAAGAAAGAGGAAGTTGACCGTGGTCAGGTGACCTAATGCGCTGGTTTGTGATTGGTTGATCAGGGATCCGTTCTTGGGATGTGGACCGCAGTCGCTGTGACCTCGACCAGCAGCTGAAACAGTTTGTGTCGCGCCACTCTGCCTTCTACACAAAGGAAGTCCCAGGTAAAGATCTACAACCAACACCAACACAGTCCATATCAACATTCACATGGGCTTGTAGTGGTTCCCAGTTGCATGGGGATATACTGCATATGCATCTTATATTAGGTATCAACTATATAATGACCTGGCTAGTCAGGAGTAGGTGTGTGAATATTTTGGTGTCTCACAATTCGATTTGATGTCGATTCTTGGGCTCACGATTAGATTCAAACTCGATTCTCAATAAAAAAAAATTGGGTTTTTATTGAAAATAGGCGCTGCCAGCGCGAAAAACACATCCTGTGGACACAGGGCCGGACAAGCAGAGTAAAGATGTGTGTAAGATTATGCAGGTTTAATTTTTTTTTTAAGTTGTGTCAACTGATCAACTGAGCAATTATAATAATCATAGGAGGCTAGCATGGTCAGGAGGCTAGCACAAAGCTCGCATGGTCAGGAGGCTAGCATGGTCAGGAGACTAGCCAGCATGGTAAGGAGGCTATTATGGTCAGACGGCTAGAAAGGCCTGGAGGCTAGCAGGAAGCTAGTATGGTCAGGAGGCTTTTATGGTCAGAAGGCTAGCAGGAGGCTAGCAGGAGGCTAGCATGGTCCAGAGGCTAGCAGCAGGAAGTGGTTGTTGTCCTGGCTTGTAGCTGTGAACGCACTCACATGATGGAAGATGTTTATTTACCATGACACCACGGTGTTAGACCGTCAGCTGAGCAGCATGAAACAAGCCTGACAAAGACTCTTCTATCTGCTGAGGAGCCATGAGATTAACTATCCGCTAGTGACTTCATAGGTCTCCAGCGTCCTCTTATATAGACATCCTCAAAAACCTCCCGAGGGTGGCGGGGCTGTGTAGCCTTGAGATCAGTGTCCTGGCCTGCAGAGGGCGCCAGACTCAATTTAACGGGCTGTTCTTTTGTACACCCGGGGAAAAACTGTTGGACTGGATGGAAGTACACTATTCACTGTTCTCATCAATCACCCCAAAAATGTTTACTGACAAAGGGAAAGGTTATTTAACACGTACACATAGTCAAATGAGAAGCATTTTCTCACCCTTTCCATCGCTTGAGTCCTGCTACATTTGGAGTTTGTTTATCTTTGTTTCTGAACAAGATTTCGACAGCGTACAATATATAGTCTCTCATTGGTCACATGACATGACCAATGGGGCTCTTCAATTCAGTGGCAAACCTGCCCATGCGAGCACAGCAATTTCCATTTCATTTGAAGTATATTGGGACTCTAACCCACTCAGAACCTGACACCAGCACCCTATCCTTGTGCGTGTACCCAAGCCCACACAGACACTAACACTAGTGCCCTAACCCACAATACAGTTCAAGCTGGTTTGTAGCTGTGGCTGTTGACAAGGTGGGGGAGCAGTTGTCATGTGACCAACTGTAGGAGCAGTTGTCAAGTGACCAGCTGGAAGGAAGCAGACTTCCTGTAATGAGCTGCTTTATCTGTCCAGTGTCAAGGCAATCCTTTTACACCGCAGATAAATGGAAACACAAAACACAATACAAGCTTCATATACTGGACTGACTGTACATGTAATATACAGTATAAATAGATATGAAGATGTAATGCAACACAACAAATTAATTCCTGGAGCACGCTGTCTCCAGGTTTAGACGGATTACAAAGTTGCCATGCCAACTAATAAGTTAACCTCTAGATGGCATGAGTGTAACCATAGCAACTGTCCACAGGCCAAAGGACACTGGTGCACTCGGGAGACATTCTCAACAGCCAGGTGGTGCTGAACCCTGCCTACCATCTGGTCTGCTCCCAGGTAACCTAGCCCTGACTGCTATCTAACATCTAACTCCTATCACTATTAACTATCTCTATCCCTATTAACTTCTCTCTCTCTCTCTCTCTCCCACTCACTCACTCAGTCACTCACTCACTCACTAACCCAGCCCAGGTTAATAAACAATTTCTGACATACTACTAAACCAGGTTAATAAACCATCTCTGACATAGTACTAACCCATGTTAATAAACCATCTCTGACATAGTACTAACCCAGGTTAATAAACCATCTCTGACATAGTACTAACCCAGGTTAATAAACCAGCCCTGACCTAAACCTAACCCACCCATCCAGTCTGGTCTGTGATGCTGATCATACTGCTTTTATTTTGAAAGATGTTATAGGTACGGGATTGCATCATATACATTCCGTATATACCGTGTATTGACATGTTATTTCTGCAGGTTCGCCGCCTCGTGGCAGACGTGTCTCGTCACAAACTCTTGGTCCTGATTGGCCAATGCACTGAGTGGACGGGAGACATTGTCCTACAGAAGGGATGCTACTCAGCCAAGGACTTCATCCAGACATTTACCGATGAAGAGGTAAGGACATGTCTCCGTTGTTATGGTGAGAAAGTCTGCACCAAGACACAATATTGAAAAACAAATATTCTCCATCTTTCTTTCCCCTGTTTCATTAGACAGCAGATATTTTAAACGCCGCCGACCCATCTGTAAAGGCTCGCCTGACGCTGAGCTGCCCCAGCACCGGGTTCTGGAAGGACTTGGAGCAGGAAACACACAAGCTGCAGGGCCTGGCGGACATCCGGGTCAACCCTCCCTCTGTGCTGCCAGAGATGGAGGGGTTGCAGGAGTTCACCGAGTATCTCTCAGAGTCTCTGGAGCCCGAGGGGCCCTTTGTCCTCCTGGAGCCCCCGAGCACGGTGGGCTTCCTGAAGCTGTCACGGCCCTGCTGCTATGTGTTCCCCGGTGGGAGGGGCGACTCCGCGTTCTTCGCGGTCAACGGCTTTAACGTGTTGGTGAACGGCGGCTCTGACCCGCGCTCTTCCTTTTGGAAACTGGTTCGACACCTGGACAGAATCGACTCGGTGCTCCTCACCCATATCGGCATCGACAATCTTCCAGGGTTCAACAGCCTCCTGCTGAGGAAGACCGCGGAGCTGGAGGAAGAACAGTTGCCTGAGGACAGCACGAAGAACCAGATTTCTCCTGAAATTGGGGTTGTGTTTTTTAATGCCCCAGACAGACTCAAGTGTGTGAAAGGAGATAGTAAGGAGCTCCGGAGCTGTGACCAGGCTGCCCTCACCCTGCAAATTTTAGAAAAACTGTCCATCAGACCTCAAGCACTCAGCCGGTCCACTGGGCCAACTGTAGAACCCCTCATACTTGTTTCAGGGAAGTGGGGGTAGGTAAGACTTGAGTTGTACACCCTCAATCCTGTTAAAGACAGTAAAGAACTGCAAGCCTTCATGCAGAGCTGGCAATGCAATGAACCAAATATGAAAGACACAGACATTCCTCTGCCATGTCTTGTTTCCATCTGTGCCTTGCTGGTGTGGCATCCCTCCAGTCCAGAGGAGAAGATTATCAGGGTCCTTTTCCCTGGCTGCACCCCACCCAACTCCAAGATTCTACAGGGTCTGGAAAAACTCAAGCACCTAGATTTTCTCAAGCAGCCGGTCATTTGCATGAAGGACCTGGAAATGGCCAAAGGAGATAATAAACCAGCAAGACAAACAGAGAGCCGGGAAAGCCTGAAGGCCCAGCCCAAAGACCTTAGGCCCAGCAGTGCCCCGGACAAGGTGTCAAGGGGAGATGTAAGGAAACTGGAAGTAAAAGCAAAGCCCAAGGGTGTAGGAGCAGGAGGAGAACCTGCTCTGAGAGAAGTTAAGGAGAAGGAAGACAAGTCGAAACCACTTAGTGAAGCCAAACCAAGACCTTCGTCAGGAGAGAAACTGGCTTTAAAGAAGAAGAATTTTGGCAGCAAGAGAGAAGAGAATGGAGAGAAAAAGCGAGAGGATCTTGGAGAGAAAGGGAAAGAAGTCTTGAAAAAGGAATCCAAGAAAGATGTTAAAACGGAGCCTAAAAAGGATACCATGGTGAAAGAGCTGAACGCAGAGGATAAAAAGACAACAAAGTCATCTGCTAAGGAAGTGAAGAAAACAGGAAGTGGATCATTAACAGGAAACCCAGAAGCAAAGAAAGTGTTAGTTAAGAATGGAAGTCTAAAGAAAGATGGACTCCTTGCAAAGAAAGACCCTTCGAACAAGGGAACAAAATCCAGCCCTTCTAACAAACAGAGTTCAGACAATGGCCAAAAGACCCCAAGTCAAACCCTAGGCACTGCTGACGGGGCTGCATCCACAGTGAAATCGCTCAACACGGTCACCCAAGATCCGGACACTGCTGCCCCGCTGCCTTCAGCCAAAACCCCTAAACGAGAGCGCAGTGTCAACTTTGACCTGACACCAACTGAATACAGGCTTCCCCAAGAAGGCTTGGGAAATGGACAAGGTGTGGGGGGTAGTCATGAGGGGTCTTCTGACGATGACTTCATTGTCAATAGTGCAGGCCATACACCTTTTGTTAAATGCCCCTCAGATGACAGACTTGACAGCTTTGACTTTGAAGCAGCTGAATCTTTGGGAGACCAGTGTAACGTCAATAATTCCATGTCCAAAACGGGAATGACTTTACCTCTTGGAACACCTCACACGTGTTCTAGAGATGGCCTTAAGAAGCATATCCATGAACTAGCAGATCTGCACCAAGACGTCCCTCATGATGTAGACCTCTGTTTAGTATCACCTTGTGAGTTCCAACACACACGGACCCCAGAAACCAACCAGCAGTATGTGAGTCCTGACCTGGTTACTGTTGAACCCCTAGAACTCGAAGGTGCTGAAGGTAACAACCAATCAGAATGCAGTCAGGAGCCCTCGTTGACATCTGTCAGTGACTCAGTGCCCACAAATTCAGATGTTCTTCCTGAAACAGAAGACTCCAGCAGTCTCTTATCTCCTCATAATGACCTCCCTAGTTTGGATGCATCTCCTGTTGTATTTCAGCATTCTTCTCCTGACCCTCCCCCAGCCCCAGTTAAAGACCTTCCCCCATTACCACGGCAGCCAGGAGCTTGCATGGCTGATGCAGATGCTTCCCACAAGAACCCAAAGAGCACCACTGCTAAAACTAAGAAAGCACCAGGCATTTCTCCCAAGGCTAACTCTGGACAGGAGAAGCCCAAGGCAGGCGGCGCAGTTGGGGGGTTGAAGAACAGGTCCAGCTTGGACACTCGGCCCTCCAGCAGAACCTCCGGGACTAGCTCCAGACCAGGTCCAGCCAAGCCTTCATCGCCAGGTTAGTATATTAACCACGGTTCAGTCCCAACATACCCAGAAGCTGTACAAATATCTTCATCACAGTTACCATCTGTCCTTTATCACAGTTACAGGAAGCCCTTTATCACAATTACATATGATGGTCTTGATATCATAGTTACAGTCTAAATATCATAATTACAGGTTATGGTTAGTCTTCTATACGAGGAGGAACTTGCCTTAAAAGGACTTAAAAGGTCTGATGATGTCTCTAGCTTACTACGTGTTGGAACATTGGCTACAATGGCTCTCCAGAAGAGAACTTCTGGAGAGCTAGGAAGCAAGGGCACGTGCTAGCTTACAAGGGTTAGGGTCCTCATTGCCGGTCCACTCGTTTACCACCCCCGTCCTCACACCTCCCGTTAAGTGACTAATGCCCATTTAACCCCGACCCCAAAATGACTCCACAGGAGTGAATGCAGTCACTATTTTTCCCTCATAGGTGAAATGCATAACTGTTTGTTGCCTTGTTGTATTTCTAGGCACCAGAGTGGATCCCGCTGCAGGGGCAGTGGTCTACCTGGACCTGGCCTACCTGCCCTCCGGTGGGGCCCGGACCAGTGTCGACGTGGCCTTCTTCCACCGCCTGCGCTCCTCCTGCTACATCATCAGTGGAGACGAGCCCCAGACAGAGCCCTCGCTGCGGGGGATCCTGGACGCCCTGCTGGAGGGCAAGGCTTCCTGGCCGCACACCCAGGTACTAGTCCAGCTAGGAGTGCTACATGTCCTTTTTACATCATCAGACCCGTAACCAATAAACCAAAATGAAAACTTTGTATAGGGAAGGCAATCTCAATGCTTTGACTCAAAATGTATTCAGAAGATTAGACTATAATATATATAATAGAATTTCACATTTTTGACAAGGAGATGAAAAGCATGACAAAGATGCGTGATTGTGATCAGTTAAACTGGTCTATTCACAGGCTAGAGTTGTCAGAAATGCACCTCAATGCGATTAAAATTGAGGTTGCGTTTTCGCGAAATGCAAAATGACGTATGTGTACAGTTCCATACAGTGGTTTTTTGTATTATTCTATTGACGTGGGGAAAAAATTGCACGGTCACTGTCATAATAAATAATAATCATATATTGCATTTTGGACGCCTTTCAGAGCACTCAATGTCACCTTACAGGGTAAAACTAAAAACTAAGGGCAGACAGATAAGATTAAGATAAAGAAGATAAAGTCAGATTGGCGGATGTGGGCCAAGGGCGGAAGGGAGAGAGTTCCAGAGGTTGGGTGCAGAGCGGCTGCTGAACGCCCGGCTGGCACCCATGGCGTTGTTGAGGTGGGAGGGAGGGACAGACGGTCGGCCTGCTGTGCTGAGGAGGACCGTAGGAGACGGGGAGGCGTGTCCACAGGGAGGAGGGCAGAGAGATGGTTGTGGATATAGAAGGGCCTTTAGATGAATAATAACTTTCAGCTTAATGCAGGGATAGAGTTCATGAGAGCTGATTTACTTCACTATGACGTACTACTATGAATGAGGTTTTGAGCTTAATGCAGGAACGTCTGTGTGTCCAGGTGACCCTGATCCCGACCTTTGACTCCCTAACGATGCATGAGTGGTACCAAGAGAGCCACGTCCAGCAGGGGGAGCTGTCCATCACCGTGCTGGGCAGCAACAGCACCGTGGCCATGCAAGATGATACCTTCCCTGCTTGTAAGGTGGAGTTCTGATCTGGCCGGACCCTGTACCCTGACCCTAGACATTGACCCTAGGCACTGAACCTGTCTCACTTTTTTCATATGACCGCCGACAGGCAGAAGCACCATTACGTTAGACTTCCTAGACTCTGTCCCTTCACCTTAGACCCTGTCCCTAGACCTTAGACCCTAGACTCTGATCCTAGACCCTGACCCCAAGACCCTGCCCCGAGACTCTGACCCTAGAAGTTCATACTGTACCTGGAGCCTGTCACGTGATGATGACTCTAGACCCTAACCCTATAGACCCTGGCCCTAGATCTGTCCCTATACCCGACCCCCTAGACCTTAGACCCTATCCTTAGACTCTTGCCCTAGACCCTGTCCTTAGATCCAGTCCATAGACCCTGTCTCCCTAGACCCTCTGGACTCCCTCTGGAAGCTCTTCTAAATGATATCTTGTTTTGCCAATTCACAGTTTTCTGATACTGTTTTGTAGTATGAAGAACCGTCCAAAATAACATTGTCATTATTATTATTATTATTATTATTATTATTATTATTAATAACCTGTAACCTTTTAATTGTAAGTGAAGTAGACAGCACTGACACCCAAAATCAAAGTGTCAATCCAAACCTGGAAAGCTGGTTCTCCTTTATCTGCTGCTAATCCAGATATTAACCGTTTAAAGTGCCCTTAGTTTGCTGTGGCCACTCTCGAAAAGCAGTCGTCACTAATTGATTAGCATAGCATAATGCTAGCTGGGGTTCCCTAGAAGAGATCAATAACAACAACCGTTCATAGACCTAGCACCAGCTAATAATGGCCTAGATCCAGCTAATAACAACTAGCACCAGCTAATCTCTACCTAGCTCTAGCTAATAACCTCCTAGCTCCAGCTAATAACCGCCTAGCACCAGCTAATCTCTACCTAGCTCTAGCTAATAACCTCCTAGCTCCAGCTAATAACCGCCTAGCACCAGCTAATCTCTACCTAGCTCTAGCTAATAACCTCCTAGCTCCAGCTAATAACTGCCTAGCTCCAGCAAATAACCGCCTAGCTCCAGCTAATAACTGCCTAGCTCCAGCTAATCTCTACCTAGCTCCAGCTAATCTCTACCTAGCTCTAGCTAATAACCTCCTAGCTCCAGCTAATAACTGCCTAGCTCCAGCAAATAACCGCCTAGCTCCAGCTAATAACTGCCTAGCTCCAGCTAATCTCTACCTAGCTCCAGCTAATCTCTACCTAGCTCTAGCTAATAACCTCCTAGCTCCAGCAAATAACCGCCTAGCTCCAGCTAATAACTGCCTAGCTCCAGCTAATCTCTACCTAGCTCCAGCTAATCTCTACCTAGCTCTAGCTAATAACCTCCTAGCTCCAGCTAATATCCGCCTAGATCCAGCTAATAACTGCCTAGCTCCAGCAAATAACCGCCTAGCTCCAGCTAATAATCTGCTAGCTCCAGCTAATAACCGCCTAGCTCCAGCTAATAACCGCCTAGCTCCAGCTAATAACCGCCTAGCTCCAGCTAATAATCCGCTAGCTCCAGCTAATAACCGCCTAGCTCCAGCTAATAACGCCTAGCTCCAGCTAATAATCTGCTAGCTCCAGCTAATAACCGCCTAGCACCAGCAATCTCTACCTAGCTCTAGCTAATAACGTCCTAGCTCCAGCTAATCTCTACCTAGCTCTAGCTAATAACCTCCTAGCTCCAGCTAATACCCGCCTAGCTCCAGCTAATCTCTACCTAGCTCTAGCTAATAACCTCCTAGCTCCAGCAAATAACCGCCTAGCTCCAGCTAATAACTGCCTAGCTCCAGCTAATCTCTACCTAGCTCCAGCTAATCTCTACCTAGCTCTAGCTAATAACCTCCTAGCTCTAGCTAATACCCGCCTAGCTCCAGCTAATAACTGCCTAGCTCCAGCAAATAACCGCCTAGCTCCAGCTAATATGCCTAGCTCCAGCTAATAATCTGCTAGCTCCAGCTAATAACCGCCTAGCTCCAGCTAATAACCGCCTAGCTCCAGCTAATAATCCGCTAGCTCCAGCTAATAACCGCCTAGCTCCAGCTAATAACCGCCTAGCTCCAGCTAATAATCCGCTAGCTCCAGCTAATAACCGCCTAGCTCCAGCTAATAACCGCCAAACTCCAGGTAATACAGGACTAGCCTGCCTCGCGCTATATGCTCACATCTGTTCCTGTCATTTTAAAAAGTAATTTTTTTTTTCTTCATTTTAATTAATTTATAAGAAATCTTTTAATGTTAAATATCAACCAGCAACGTATTGTAGTCCATTTATGATTTCATGTGAGGATCGGTTATTTTATTTCTGTTTGGTTTTAAACTGAATAATGCGTTAGACTTTCATAATGTTGCCCACAGCATTCAGAGGAGGCTTCAATAAAGATGCGTGGATGATGGCAATGGTGGGACGGTTATTGGAAACATCATATATCAGTATTAATAATTCATGATTTTAAACTATAAATATATGAAATATTTTCATGAGGATTCAGAACGTTTTCCATGTTCTGAGACGTCCCCCTCTAAAGCGTCCTCTGGTGGCCACACGGTGGACATTGCAGCCATCAGACCTTCATGTCCACCCGTTCTACATGTTCTGCATGAACATGGGTATTTAATGACAATTGAAGAAAGAGAGTCTGTTTCACACTTGAATATTTTATTTTATTTTATTGTAGCAATACAAGCGGAATTCGAAGTGGTTTGCAGGACTTTTAAGTTTAAAGTAAACAATTCCGGTATAATTCTGTATTTGAAACACTAATTTAATTTGCATTTCCTTTCAAAATAAATGTACACATTTAAAAAATAGTTCTGTGATTTCTTTTAATATGATTTGTTAATCCATACATGGTGTAATGTGCAATATTACACACAAACATTACACAACAATGTCTTGATTGGTTGTTCCAGTGTATCACTGTGGTTTATCTCTGTATCACATATCTATTATTTAATGAGTACAGCTGGTGGTCAGAACCAGGTGAGCCTCACCGGTGTGCTGGAGCCCAGTTCAGATCAAAGATTAGCAACAAGACAACGAGAATCACGGATCAAGCTAATATTCTAAAAACTGACCGTTTCACACATCGCTGCAACGGCACCAAGTCGCACAAAGTGGCTCCTGGACGGGCAGATGGAGACTGTGCTGATGCCAACTTATGCCAGGAGTTGGACGCCAGCGATGCATCCACCGGCTCATCCAAAAACAATAAAAACAAACTTCACAGACTGTATTTCACCTGGAGAGGGACTAAGGAACAGTAAAGACCCTGATATACTACAAACAACATCTGTCTTCTTGGACACTGGTGAGAAACAACAGTGTTATAACCAAACTTGAGATGCCATGCAATGACTTCAGACCAGTTCATTGCGTTCTTGAAGCGTTTTCATCTGAAATCGTCATCTGAACCACCGTTAGAACCAGTTGAGCTCCACAGGTCTGGTTAGAACCCGTTAGAGCTCACTGGTCCAGCTGGTTGTTGAACACGCCAGACTCCCAGCGTAGGGCCTTGTGGTTCTTGTGCCTGGTGACGCGTGTGGCCTCTACCACCTGGAGAGAGATATGTAGATACATACAATATATAAATGGTCAATGGTAAATGGATTGCATTTATATAGCGCTTTTATCCAAAGCACTTTAAAGTATTACACTATTAAAGCCTCACATTCATACACCGACGGCGGTGCCAACCATGCAAGGTAACAACCAACACGTCAGGAACAGTTAGGGTTAGGTGGTGTCTTGCTCAGGGACACCTCCACACTTAGCTAGGCGGAGCCCGGGGATCGAACCAGCAACCTTCTGGTTGGCAGACAACCGCTCTTACCTCATGCGCTTCATTCATCATTATTAGTATTTGTAATGGTATAAGTGGTGACATGACACAGTATGTCGGGGTTAGTATTCAGTCAGGAAGTAGTAGGTATGTAGAGGTTAGAATAAAGGAAGTAGTACGTATGTAGAGGTTAGTATACAGGAAGTAGTTAGTATGTGGTGGTTAGTCTATAGGAAGTGTTAGGGCCCCTTCCCTGATAGTTTTGTCATCATTACCTCATTGTTGATGTAATCAACAGGTTGTATCCCTGCGTACTGGAAGATAGACAGAGACAGGAGATATATACTGTAGATATCAATATATTACGATGCTAAAGTATGTCACTATCTTTTGAACTACACTAAACTAACCACCCTGCCAGGAACAATTCATGGCAATTCAGAACTTTTTCCGTGTCTAAGGTCCAGGCATGACGCGTGTGGTTGGAAGGACTCGATGTGAAACAAGGTAATAATTTCTCGATAAGATAAGGCAGAATCACAATGTGCTGATGTGTTCCATTATGATGCACGACTGGGAACATTAAATGTTTCCCTCTGAACACACTGCTATCCAGTTGAATTCAACAGCATGTTTACAAGTGTGTTAAAAGTCAATTTTAGGAAAAATTGTCTTGCCGATCCAACATGGAGGACCTTCATGTTACACTCCTCAGATCCAAAATGGTGATATTCAGTAATGTGTGATTCTTACCAAGCTCTCTTCCAACCTCAGTTTGCGGCGGCTCTCCTCCAAGTCTTCCAGCAGCATGGCACTCAGGCTCCTCTGGAGCTGGGGCCCAATGGAGGGTCGGGCGCTGGTGGCGGTGGTGGTGGTGGGGGAGGTTAGGGTGGTGATGGGGCGTTGGGTGCTGGTGGTGTGTAGGGTGGAGGTGGAGGTTTGGGTGGTGGTGATGGAGGGTCGTGTGGTGGTGACTGGGTGTAGGGTGGTGTTGGGGACAGCAGGGCTCCAGGGAATGGGGAGGAGGGCTGAGAGCCGCAAGGAGTGTTTATCTGAAAATAATGCAATGTTTATGTGAATTATTTGCACCGAGTTTATGAAATGTTTCTTTCTAGCTCTTCTCCTTGTTTTAACCACTGTGTGTGTTACACCGGATTGATTCTATTCAATTGTCTTGTTCTATTGTGCTGCTGTATTATATGGCTTTTCTATAAGCTGGATGTTAATCATTCCCCCCCAAGGTCTGGCATCCAAACCGTGAACTTTGGACATTTTATAATGAAGTTATTCATTGTTTCCTGTACAGCTAAAGTCTGGTTTGGTTAAAAATTAAAAACTTGAAAATGAATCCACACTCCAAACCTTGTTTTGATGTCATAGATCCTGGTTCCAGGGATGACGAAGGTTCCTGCAGGATGGTGGTTCCCTCTATGGATCCCCTCAGTTTCTGTAGCTCCGATTCGCGCCTTAGGTTCTCTGCGATTTCCTTCTGGATGACATCCGAGACCACCGATCTCCTGGAGCCCAGCGTCTCCCTCCAGGGCCGCGGAGATATGTTGAGAGGCGTTTGTACGGCCGAGAGCGTTGAAGTATGGTCCGCTCCCTGACCGGTAGAGTCCTTTAGTGTGATGCTGCTCCTGGTCCCTCCATCAACCACTGTGACCTGAGCCAGAGATTCAGGGTGTGTAGGGTTCCCTGGGGTCAGGACTTTATGGTGGGCCCCGGGAGTACCGAGGGCTGGGGCTGCAGAGCTCCGGAGGACCTGCTCTGTTTCCTCAGTGTGTCTATGAGGACAGCAGGAA